>CANYBF010287017.1:0-27495 GCA_948192965.1 Dalechampia spathulata
TTGTCGTACGCCCGTACGCCAAGCAAGAACCCGAGCCTCCCAAACTCCTCTGACTCGTACGGCCGTACGCCTCCCCGTACGCCCGTACCACTCCCCAAACTCTCCTACTCACTCTCCAACGCGCTCCTCAGCCACCTGCAAAACCCCCAAACCAAAGCAAACATGCATGCCATCATGCACACATCTAATACACATCTAATACGTCCTCATGACGTACACACAGACACAGAATACACAGCACATATGCAAGCAATACATGTATACATACACGTATACATCCAACACGCATACACAAATTCCTACAAACTTCTAGGGGGTCAAACACGGATGTAACATAATCTTTGTTGATCTTGTTTTAACATTTACTTTCATTTTAAATTTCATTCATATTACATTATCAAAATATAATTATAAATTTCATATTACAATATCATTTATATAAAATATATTCACATATTATTTAACAAAAAATCAACCAATTCAAAATATTATTCATTAAAAATAACATCATTAATAATTATAAATTTTTTATTATTTATTAAGTGATTAATATATTATAAAACTAAAAATTTGAAATCATTTAATTTTCATTTTATAAAACTCTTACATCTAAATTCATTGATATATATTCTTATAAATTACAAAACTTCATTTTTAATTTTATTTATATTATTATTTTCATTTATATAAACAATAAAATTCATTTATTTCCTCTACTATAAATATGTAATTTAAAATTAAAATATCTTTCACAAATACTTTCATACATTTTTCTATTAATTAATCAAATAATGAATATATTTTTCACAATTATTTTTATATTTTTTAATTTGAAAATTAACTAATTTACTTTACTCTTTTCTTAATATTTTTTAAAAATATACATAATAATAATGTAATTTAAATTTCCTACATTATATCATTAATATTATTAACATTAACAAATTATCATTTTACATTATTTTCAAAAATTACTCACTTAATTTACTAATTCAAATTATCATTATCATTATCTTTTTACATTATTTTTAAAAATTACTTAATTTTATTAATTTAATTTATTATTATCATCTACAAAATAATAATAAAGTTTTACATTTTAATCATTATTATAAATTATATCTACCAATTTGACATTTTACTAATTAATATAAATATTTTTTACGTGCAATCATCTCGTAATTATTGGGCACACAGAGTTGCAACTGAAATCGGTAACAGTACTGCCGATTTCAGTTCAACTGACAATTTGTCGGCTTGTAAATCGAGTTACTGAAATCAGTTGTCAGTCTGCCGATTTTTTTGTACGAGCCATTTTTTTGCAAGTGAAATCGGCAGTACTGTTGCCAATTTCACTTACAAAAAATTGATTTATTTTTATATCAAAATTATCACATTATTCTGGGAAATATTTTTGAAACCGCATTACTTCGGGAATTATTTTTTAAAACCACATTATTTTGGTCTTTAGTCCTTGCGTAAGTTAGACATATGTGGTAAGTATTTTAGAAATAGAGATTAATTAAATTGGACAACAAACACGCAATGAGGTCTGAATTTTCTATGGTCAAAGCTTTCCTTACTCTTACTATGATGTCTTGAACTTTGACCTTCTAGTTTCTTTACCCACATAATATATATAATATGGTAATAGCAAGTCACCATTCCAATCATTCCTTGTCATAAAGCACAAATCAAAGGAACAGAGAAAAACCATTTTTCTTAATTTTCTTTTTGAAATATTTGAGGGAAGAATCGGTCAGCACTCAGCACTTGGACCTCCACACTTATCACACTTTCTTCTCACTTATCTAATATATGACCATAGACTAGTCTAAGCTGAAAAACTCGTTTTCTCAGTCAAAATTCAAACTTTCCAATGGCTTTATCTTCCTTAAGTATATATATATATATATATATATATATATATATATATATATCATCTCCGTCCCTTTCATTTTCCACATCAACATATCTTTATCTTCCCCTCTTTCTTTCTGGTTTCCAAGTTTAAATATTTTCCTTTACTTAACCTGCATGGTATTCCAAGTTTTATTGCTATTCCTTTTCGATTCTTGGTTATGAAGTTGTAGCAGCAGCAGCTTTTTGTAGCAGAACAAGGAAAAGGGTACTTGATTCTTTGATTTCTTTTGCTTGTTTGATCAAGTAAGTATATATATTTTGAAAGATGGAGAGTGCTTTGAGTTGGGAACAGCAGACATTGATTGGCGAGCTAATTCAAGGAATGGAGTTGGCCAAGCAGTTAAGGCTGCATTTGAATTCGTCGGCATCTGTTGAAACTAGAGACAGTTTAGTGCAGAGGATTTTATCTTCTTACGAGAAGTCTCTCTTGATTCTTAACTGGAGTGGGTCATCATTTTGTCAGCAACAGAATAGTGCTGTTGGTGTTAGTGTTAGTGTTGCACCTGGTAGTACTGTTCCAGAATCTCCAATTTCTACCAATGGAAGTCCTGGAAGTGATGACTTCGATGGTGGTCATAACGATGTCTCAAAGAAGAGGTGAGGCTATCAACATTATGGTTTTTAATTTGCTGTTGATCTTGGGTTATAACAGGATTATGGCTAACTCAAGAGTGTAATAACTTTGCAGAAAGACGATGCCCAGATGGACTGATCAGGTTAGAGTGAACTCTGAAAATGGACTTGAAGGGCCTCATGATGATGGCTATAGCTGGCGAAAATACGGACAGAAAGATATTCTTGGAGCCAAATATCCCAGGTATTTTTGCAGAATGGTCTTGAAACTTGTCAATACGGGCAGAAAGATGTTCTTGGAAATATCAAATCTGACGTTCTTTTTCTCTGCAGAAGCTATTACAGATGCACTTACAGAAATACACAGAATTGCTGGGCTACAAAACAAGTGCAAAGGTCAGATGAAGATCCTACCGTGTTTGAGATCACCTATCGAGGAATACACAGCTGTTCCCACGGCCAACAATCAGTTACAACACCGGCATCACCGGAAAAACAAGAACAGAAACAGAAGAGTAGCAATAACTACAATCATCATCAACAACAACATTCACAACAAACCCTCCTTGACTATCAAAAGAATCTGAGGGTTAATACTGAAAACTTGGATAATGATGCAGCATTTCCCTTCTCCTTTCCTCCAACATATGGAAACATGAAAACTGCAATCAATTGTTCTCCATCTTTCACGTCTCCTGCTACACCTGAACCAAATTATTATTCAGTTTCACCCTTCCAAGTGAACATTTTTTCAGGACTTCAAAATATGCAACGTGCAGAATCCGATATAATTTCCACCAACACCTCAGCTGCCAATTCACCAATTGTTGAGCCTGATTTCTCTCTTCAGCAACTCGATTTGGATCCAAACTTCCCATTTGATACACAAGGATTTTTCCCTTAACTACATTATGACACCCAGAAAAGCTTCTGCCTAAATGTTACCAGAGTAGTCTAGCTTTTATCAGAAATGAGAAGATAAACTTGTAAAATAGAAATAGTGTATGACAGTATTGTGAAATTTTGGAGTTTTCCAATAAATGACAAGAGTAACTTTATTGTTGTAATATACAACAATATCTGGAGAGCTAGCTAATCCAAACATCTCAGTCAGAAGATACGAGAGGACAAAGCTCAACAGTGTACATAAGCTGCACGGCAAAACTTGCACAGAACTTTACTTAACATTGCCTCTATTGTAGGTCTACCCTTACAAGAAATTTATCACTTAAGAAACTGCAATTCTCTGTACAAGTGATAGAAACTTATAATATGTTCTACAGCAACTATGCTCAGGAAATTATTCACACTTGTCCATCTTCTAATGACATACAAGGAATATGTTGGGAGGAGAGGGGAAATAAGGTTGGTTTTCCCACCACTGAACGAGAATGATAATGCAGAGACATATTCCTAAGTGCAAAAGACAGAGCCCACTGGAGATTCCTGACAACAATATAACCTGACTGATCATCATCTGCGTAAAGAAGAAGCTGGTAATGATTGGAATAGAGTATTATGAATAGATATGGAAACATGAAATTAAGCCTGTGTATTTTACCTAGACTGAAGGCTGCTTTTCCTCTTTGATTCCTTCAACAGAATCTCTTGTTCTGCTTTGGCTATCTTCTGTAGTGTTCCTAAGAGCTTGTCTCAGGCCCAAGACAATGAATAAATTGGTTAGAGTGAGAAGTGACTCAGCTCCCCCATGTAACCAATCCACATTAGATAAGGAAGTTCCATAGTGCACCTTGGCTGTCTCAACCACATAACACAAAATTTGAGTCTAAATTGAATGCTCATCATTTAATTTCAAACAAATTGAAGTTTTTTTTTGACGGAAGTGGTTACCATAAATCCCAGCTGGGACTGCTCAGCAGAAGTGAAAGCATCCAGCAAATGCAGGGAAATGCGACACCAGAGTTGAACAGTTAGCTCCAATAAATACAACACAAGAAGAAAGAATATAGTAGAAACTTATTTTATATCTATATTATTCAGCTTATCCATAAAGTTCAAAATCAAATTTCAAACCTATCAATCATAAAGGAATCTAAATTGAGCTAAAGAAACTCACTAGTAGCTCCCACAAAAGCAAGCAAGAAGTAGAATCCAAAAAGAGTGAGCTTTGGAGCGGACTTGGATTTAGTAATGAAGTACAAGAAACCAATATACGGAAACAAAGAAAATGCAAAAAGCTGAGAAGCAACGCTTTGTGAATCAATACTAGGAGCCCACGGATCAACTGGAAGCAACGAAACACCACACGCTATCCTTTCTCTTTGGTCTCCACTCATTTCTGATTCTTTCAAGAACCTGAAATCTTTGCCTCCTCTAGAAAACGAATCTCTACGGGGATTTCGCAAGAAAGAAGAAGGACCCATATAGGAAACAGGGAATAAAGAACTGGGTACTCTGCACAGTGGTTGCAAACATGAAGAGATCGTCATAAGAGAGGAGCTTGTTTGTTTCCTCGTTGCGAACTTGCAATGCAGGCAGGGCGTGGATAAAGAATCTAATTTGTTGGTGGGGAATGTAGATTCCTCCTCGTCGCGGTAGACTAACAACAGAGAAGTAGCTTCAATGGGCTTGCAATTTTCAGGTCACAGCTTCACTTCATGGCCTTATGGGCTTGGATTTTCAGGTGTGTCTTCCAATTGAACAATGGTGTAAGACAAGATATCATGCTCGTACTATAATGGTGAAATGAGATTATTTTACACATTAGATTAATAGATTTTTCACAGGATCTTCTTCTTTGATACACACATTTATATTATTTACTATGTCATACGTAATGTTTGACTTTCTTCATTTTTTGAAGATTTCGACGGCGTACTTAACAATCCGTTACCTTTCTTTATGCCAATTTCCTTCTTTTATATTGCTAGTACCACAAACTGTCACAGAGCATCGTTTATTGAAATCCATGAAATGAAATGGTTTCAGACAACACACGACAGGACGAAATTGCAAAAATAACTTAATCAACAACATTTGATGGTTGTCCGTGGGATGCAAGGCGTCCGTCTTTCTGGCAAGAAAGACCACCAAGCCGCTTGCCACATTCCAAGCTCTCATCCAAGATCTTCTTCATATCATTCTTGTACACAAAACCCAGATTTGTTAACTTTGATGAATCGAATTTAATCTCTTTTCCCGGCTCCCCCATGTATCTAGATTGAGAATTGTCTTGTTAGCACCCGTTGGTCGATTCAAATGTATACCACACACATCATGAAGATTTTGCGTGTAATTAATAACATAACATATGATATATTGCTATATTATAAGTTATTTTCCTAGTTGTCGTTATCATGAATTCCTAGTTCTCTGCAAGAACGCAGAAATCTGTGTAGAGTTGAAAGAAAGGATATATACCTGTGATCGATCTTGAATTCAGGGTAATGTTCTTCAAAGTAAGCCGCAATTTCTCGGCTGGTTGGATTGGCAACGGCGCAAAGAAATCTACCTGTCGTTGAAGGATTTTCCATGCAAAAGATATGTGCTTCACAAACATCATCAATGTGGACAATAGGAATTGAACCCAAAACTTCTTGTAACAAACTTAATACATGATGATAACCAAATAAATTGCCTGAAATTTGTGAATATATCACTTCTACAGTTGTAGGTATGTGAGGTAGAATAGTTTCTCCACCCACTATTCCACAAGCAAGAGTTACCACTTCTAGTCTACCACCATCCTCGATATGGCTGCAGTCTAAAACTTCTTTCTCTGCCCGCGTCTTTCCTTTGGTGTAAGCCTAAACCGATCATGAAAAGATAGGATGATGAAGCAGCAAAGTAATCAGATTTTGAGGTGTATTTGTATAGGCATTCGAACATGGCAAGTAAGTGACAGAATGAGGCTTTGAGAATATAGAAATTACCATCAAATAATCGTTGCCATGATAAAATGACAAATCAAGAGGGGTCCAACAGGATTCATCGATACAAGACTTAAAGCTGTTCCCATCTTCATTCAATGGAGAAGCTGCCAGAACTGATGCAGTGTAGATGAGACGCTTTACAGTTTTTGATCTAATGCATGCCTCAACTATGCTTCTCGCTCCGGCCACCGTTGCTTCTGCGATGTCTTTGAACTGTTTTTGACCATCGAAAGGCATACATACACATATTATATTAAATAGTCATTAGGTTTGGAACTAAACTAACATATATTTCACTGGAGAATTGGTAAATATTTCTGCGACGAAAAGCCGACAGTTGCAATATCAGAAACAATCTTAGTTGTCAGCGATCTTGTTATATGGTACGGGAGGAGCTCTTCATCTCTCTTATATTACAATGTTGAATTTCAACTCAATCAACCCCAAAACAATAATAGGCAGCCACATGAATCTCTTTCCATCTACAAAAACTCAGAGCTCTAACTCAAGGAAGCGAACAGAAAAAACCTACCTGAGGAAAATTGGAATCAGGTTGCATAGGATTAGCGACATGAAAAACAAATTCACAGCCATGAATCGCTTGATCAAAGTCATTGGTATGGCATAAATCAGCTTGAAAAAGAACCAAGTTGGTGTCTGCGTTGGGGAGGGACTTAAGAAAGTCAACCTTGGACGTGTCTTCTGCAAATCAAAGAAAATAAAAACATATCAGGTGCTTGTGCATACAAGAAACATTAAAGAAAAGGGAAAACTTCTTGCATTTATTGGGAGAGAAAGAGCGAGATATACTCAAGTTTCTCAATGTCGCATGGACCGTATGGCCTCTGCTTAAAAGCTTCTTGACGAGCCACGAACCAACGTATCCAGAACCTCCTGTAACGCACACTTTAGGGTAACCCTTCATCTCTCTCGTTTTCTTTTCTTTTCTTCTGATATTGTTTAATCAGATAAGGAATGCTTAATTTTCGATTCCTCTGAATAATTCAGATTTGAGAACTTAAATCATAGGTTAGTTGACTGGAAGTAAAATTAGACTTGATAAATAGAAGTAAAAATGAACTTGATAACTAGAAGTAAATATGAATTTGATAACTAGAAGTAAAGATAAACTTGAATACTTATTCACCTTAATTTTTTCTTGTATTATTAATAAAAATATGTTTATTAATATTTTTTATTATTAAAAGGATATATGTGATGTCCGACACAAACTTATAAAAATTTATATTAAATTTTTCTGATAAAACTCTAGATATTACTATTTTTATATAAAATATTTTTCTTTTTCTTTGTTTTTTTTTTGTAATTTCTCATGATCAAGAGGAATTATGTTCACCAAGGTCACAAAAAATACAAGCAAGGATGCTAAATTCGATGGGTCAAATTATACCGCATGTTCAAAAGGGTGGTGACCCTTGATTCTGATGGGTGTTATACATTATCCTTATCCTTTGTATGGGCTGGTGGGTCAGAACTGACCACAGATGATGAAGAAGTCGAGATAAGATATTCAATCTGAATGTTACAGCCTGTAATGCAGCCATGGGCAATTATCCCGAGTTCTCGACATGCATGGATGGAAAAAATGGCTACAACTTACAAGATTGTAAATCTATTCGTTGCTTGTGTTCCTGTTTAAATTTGGTGACTGGACGAAATGCCGAATGAATGAATCTTATCAACAAAACAACACTGCTACTACAAAGCATAGAATTCTTAAGTAGGTCTGAACTAAGCAATATCCGAATGAATGAAAGTTTTTTTGCGAGCTTAAATTTGTCACAGAAATCTCTGATTAATGTTCCTCATGAGATGCAAGGCCTCGATCTTTACTAGCGAGGGAGACCCCCAAGTCGCTTGCCACATTCCAAGCTCTCATCTAAGATCTTCTGCATATCATACTTGTACACAAAACCCAGTTTTGATAACTTTGACGAATCAAATTCGATCTCCTTTCCAGGTTCTCCCATGAATCTAGAATGAACCTTCACTTGTTAGCACCATTAATTGGTATAATCAGACGTATAATTGTAAGATGTAGTAAAACCATTAATAATTGGAAGCTGAACTTAATTTCCAGCACATTTCACTAGCTACCAGGCTCATTGCGAAGAGTCTATATTCCTCTTATGGATTCCTTAAAATTCACAGACAAGCCTGTGCTCATGTTTCAACTTCTTTTCCTTTCCATATTCGATTCACTATGATGCAATACATGCTCAATCCTGTGAACTGAACGAAAGGATTGTGCCTGTCATCGATCTTGAATTCAGGGTGATGTTTTTCATAGTAAACCGCAATATCTCTGCTACTTGGATTGGGAACAGCGCAAAGGAATCTACCTTTGATTGATGGATTTTTCATGCAAAATATATGTGCTTCACAAACATCATCAATATGGACGATAGGAATTGAACCCATAACTTCTTGTAAGAATCTTAATAAATGATAATAAAGTAAATTGCCTGAACTTTGTGAATACACTAGTTCTACACTGGTAGGTACATGGGATAGAATGGTTTCCCCTCCTACTAGCCCACAAGCAAGAGTCACCACTTCTAATGTAGCCCCATCCTCGATATTGTTATAGTGCATAACTTCTTTCTCAGCTAGCATCTTTCCTTTGAGATACCCCTAACAAGGATGAAAATGAAAATGTAACGAAAAAGAAAAGACTCGAATATCTGAGTGATTTATCTTTATTTGTACTTGAAAAAGATTTAAAGCTACCATTACAGAATCGTCGCCGTAATGAAATGACAAATCAAGAGGGGTCCAACAGGATTCATCCATACAAGATTTAAAGGTATTCCCATCTTCATTCAATGGAGAAGCTGCCAGAACTGTTGCAGTGTAGATGAGACGTTTTACAGTTTTTGATCTAATGCAAGACCCAATAATGCTTTTGGTTCCAGCCACCGTTGCTTCAACCTTATCTTTGAACTGTTTTTGAGCAGTGAATTGCATTTAACAGCTAATAGTCAAATGCCTCGTCTTTAAGAACACAATGAAAATTTTTGCTTAATTTGTTTTCACTTTTGCTGAAGAAGAAGACACCATGTTATAGTGAAGGAGATAATCTTTGTAGAACTATTTCTCTCAGAGGTTACAAATTCCGACACCAATCAGAAACAAGCAACGAAGAAAAAAAAAAGAAAAAGAAACAAACAAACTGAGAAAACCTACCAGAGTGGAGTTGGGATCATGTTTCAGAGGAGTAGCAACATGAAAAACAAATTGACAGCCTTCAATAGCTTGTTCATAGTCATTTTGTACTGAAGACACCAGCTTGAAAAAGAAGCAAGTTGGTGTGTGCATTCGGTGGGGACATAAGAAACTCTACCTTGAATGTATCTTCTGCAATGCAGAGAAATCAACTCACATGCATGTCAAGAGTTAGAGAGAAAGAGAGAGAGCGTGTGTGTTGTGGGGGGTTGGGATTAACCATACCCAAATTTCTCAGGGTTGCATGAACAATGTAGCCTTTCTCTAATAGCTTCTTGGCAAGCCATGAACCAATGTACCCGGAGCTTCCTGTGACACACACTTTACAGCGAGTCTCCATCTTTCGGTCGGTTGTTTCCTTCTCCCCTGTGCTTCAACTTCTCGCCTTTTCTGGCGAATGGAAGGCTTAAATTTTCCTTATCTAGCAAGATAATATTCCCTTTGTGGTCAGAGAATAATCAACTTTTTAACATAATTCTCCGATTTCTTCTGTAATCTAACATTTATAAATTTATTAATAATACAATAATATATATTAATTTTTATTAAATATTAAAAATTTATTAATTATTATTTAATAGTTATATATTATTTTAATATTTAATACAAATTAATAAAAATTATTATATTATTAATAAATTACAATTATACATAATAAAATTAAAATTTTTTTTGTTATAATATATGTTAAACTTTCATTATAATTACGTAAAGTCTGCATTAATTATAACATTAATTAGTATAAATATAATATTTTAATTAAAATCAATATCTTCCATCTCAAAAAGTTATATTATAACATCCAATAATAAATCAATATTTAATTAATGTATTTAACAAAAAATGAATGATTCATAAATTAAATTAATGGGAAGGTAGTGAGTGAAAAAATAGACATTTAGAATCAATTCTCATATATACTAATTTTTTATTAATTTAATATATTATATCAATATTTAATTTAAAATAATTGATTTATTCTTTAATAATCATAATCATAATTCAAATTTAAAATTTAATATATAAAATTATAAATTTATTAATGGTATAATAATATATATCAATTTTTATTAAATGTAAAATATTTATTTATTGTTATTTATATATTAATAATTAATATAATTATATATTAATTAATATAAATTAATAAATATCTAATATTTAATAAATATTATTATATTATTAATAATTTTATAATTTTATAATTTTATAATTTTATAAAAAGTTTTAATATCATCCAACAACTCTCAACTCCCCACCAGGACTCTTTCGGACGACCTGCACTTCAGCCTCTGTAATATATTGGTCCACTGGCGATTCGTATAATTAAAGTTTATTATATAAAATTAAATTATAAATTTATTAATAATATAATAATATATATTAATTTTTATTAAATATTAAATATTGATTGATTTATATTAATTAATATGTAATTATTATTAATTATTAATATATAAATAATAATTATTTAATATTTAATATTTAATAAAAATTAATATATATCATCATATTATTAACAAATTTATAATAATCATACATCAGGTAAAAAATTTTGATCCAATAAATTACTTTCTCTTATTTATTTTTTATAATTTATTTTATTAATATATTAAGAATATTAATATAATTTTTCATAAGAAATATTTAATTTATACATTATCAATATTTTGAGAGGAGTTGGGTGGTTCATGGGTATTCATTAACATCAATAAATAAATAAGATAAAAAAATATGAATTTAAATATATAAAGATATTTGATAAAAGGTTATATTAATCAATGGATGTCAAAATAATAAATAATATAAAATAATAAATTTTATAATTTATTACCTTTATCATCTAATGATATCATAATTTTTTTTTTATTTTTAATTACTATGATTATTACTTTATTTGAGTTTTGGGCTGAGCTTAGATTAGCCTAATTCAAATATAATTTTCTTTTAAATATTCATAATATTATTATATGAATTTAAGGTCCTGCCACTTACAGCCAAACCCAGAAATAAATGATTTTCACGACGCTTCGCGTTTAAGCCACTCGTATTTTCTCTTTATTTAATTTCTTTTTCTTTTCTCTGTCTTTTGTATATATACATGGGCCAACTGAGGGCTGCCGGCTGTCCTACTCACCTTCTCTCTGATAAATTTTTAAAATATAAATATACTTTTTTATGAATTAAATTTTAAAAATATCCTCTATTAATTTTAACCTTTTATTTCAATTATTTTATTATTTATATAAATTTTTATATTATAATTAATAAATATCATATATATTTTATAATTAACATAAACTAATTTTAGTTTCAACCTCATTGCTTCAATTAATTTTAATCCATTTTATTTTTTAACCTCCTTATTTTAATTTTTAACTCTATTCTTATATATATATATAATTACTAACAAATTAAACCATTTATAAACTATTTAAAGTTCAATTTAATAAAAATTTATTTAGTAAAATTTATTTGATAAATGAGTAAAATTCAAGCTAAATAAAAATTTATTTATTTAAATTTGTAAATCAATTTAATAATAAGTTCGTGAGTAAACTTATTATTTTATATAGAAAAATTTAATTTTAAATATATAATTTATATAGTTATATTATAAAAAAAATTTATTTTTTAAATAAAAAATAAACAATTTATCTTATAATATATATTTATTAGATTTATTTAAATTCATTTAAATTTATAATGCATCAAAAAATTTTGAAAAACTTAACTTGAATTCATTCAATTATAAATAAATTAAACTTAAATCAACTCTTTGTATTATTAATAATTATTATTAATAAGAGTATTTCTAATAATTAAGTTCAGAAAATTGATAAGAATGATTTATAAAAATAACAATTCATTAAATATTTCATTTTTCTTGGACAAGATATAATATACGAGGAAAGATAGGGTTTGAATTGATTCAACATCGAATTCATATATATCTTTTCAGGCCAATGAAGCATAAAAATTCCATTCAAATGTGGACTATACACAGTTGAGCAAGTATGACGGGGAAATGCATTAGGACTTGGCCGTGTGGGGACATTCCTCTCTAGCTTAATGGGGCATTTTATTACAACTTTATCATAACCATTTGACCACGTTGTTGGTGCACCCAAAATCTTAATACAACTGCATGTTTAGACATATGATGATAATGTTGTCAACAAAAAAAAAGGATATTTTATGGTAAGTTTTCCTGCATTTTTGGAAGTTTTTTTTTACTTTGATTTCATTGCAGAAATCCTAATGTTTTCTTCAAATATAAACCAAAACATATTTAACATTTTAGAAGGCCCTCTTTGTATGGAAGGGAAGACTTTAGGGACCCAGAAAATCTCCATTGATTCTTTATACCAGACAATGAATTATAGGACAAGAAACCCAAGTAAAGAGTTCAAATTTCCTTGAAGAATAAAAATCCCAGGAAAACAGGCTTGGACCTCGTTCATTCAACAATATGAAGTGTTTTTTTTCTTTCTAAATGACAGCGATTTAGCAATTAAATGTTTCTTAAAACAGCTGTTTATGATTAACAGAAAGAAGGAAGGAAGGAAGGAAGGAAAGAAAGCATTCTTGATCAAGCTTCTCAATGTTCAAAACGGCCCCAGTTATAGGAATTGACTTTTCACCAACTTCGTCGCTATTCAGAATTAGGTAAAACACGAAATGGGTCAAAGTTTGAAACTATTATAAGGTAGACATACATGCTTGAAAAAGGAAAAAAAAATTACATCCTGCAAGAGGCATAGAATTAGAAGGTATAAACATGTTGAACAAAATTACGCAGAAGTTAATTATATTCTACATCCTACAATCAAGCACATGAAATACCGATCACTGAAGTTGCTGTGAACCTTGCTGATCCACTTCTCTTCACCAGAGAATTGATCTCTGGTGAAAACCCACCAAAGTCAATCTCGGGAACTTCAGGGATGGTGGAAAGAGCGCCGGATTTATCATAAACGACGTAATATTCATCAGATGGTCGGTTTTTAACACGAAACAAACCGGTAGAGTTTTGTTTGGACTTGAACATGGATTTGATGAACTTGTTAAGTGATCGGGAAAGCTTTGAAGGTTTCTTGGATTCGGTAGGAGGGGGAAGAGAGAAAGGAGGAGGAGGAGGAGCAATCATTGTTTCCGCTACTCTTCTGTCAGACAAATGGGGCATAGATAAGGTTCTTGAATGAATAGCAGAGTAAAGTTGACGTTCAAAAGATTTAAGCTCAAAAGAATCATAAAGAGAACTATCACAATCCCAAACAACCGGTTTAGTATTGATATTTTTGGGTGGTTGTCTAAAGCTTAGGTTTACGTTCAAGTTTGGCTTTTCTTGATGGGTTTTCTCGTTTCTTGATTCTTGTATCTTCTCCATATTTAAGTGGCAGATCAGTACAAACCAAGATTGATGAGACTGAAAAGGAAAGAAAGAAAGAAACCGGTAAACGAGATAAAAAAAAGTTTGAGAAAGACAAGGACAGGCAGCGATCTGATTCAGCCCCTGAAAGGCAATATCAGAGCCAGGTAGGTATCTGTGAAAGAAAAGAAGCCTTATGTGTTACAGAGATCACGGCCGAACCACAGGAGCCATTTGAATTCCCTTCATCTCTTCACCAACCGTTCATCTCTGCATTTATGGGGGAAGCTCATATCAATAATAATCTATGGTCTTAAATTTTAATTAAATAATATAAAATACTATATTTTACCATATTTTGATCTATTTTATAAATATAAATAAAGAAAACAAAAACCTTTCTTAATCATACACGTAAATCTCATTACTATAATTTTCTATCATGCACACCTCATCATCATGTTGCTTTCATGTAATACTACCTTGGTCTTAAAACAGTAGTTCTATGATATATTATATGGATTAAAATTATTTATAAATACTTATTTTTATTTTTTTAAAATTATCTTGATTTTCTAATTTGACCATGCATTTTTTAAATCATTATATGTGCAATGCCATGTAGTTTTAATAATAAATTATTATCTTAATATTATACAAAAAAAAATAAGATTATTTCTTTAAATTTATATATTCACTCTTTAATAGACCCACTTTAATTTTCTTTTAGATTTTTTAGAATTTTTTAAAATGAAACAAATTTTATAAATAATATTTTATTTTTTAAATTACAAAAATAATTATTTTTTAAAAATAATATGTTTAAAATTCAATACAAAATATAAAAAATTATTTCATATTTATTTCAATTTTATTATAAATTTTTTGTAAAAAACAATCAGAAGGAAAGCTATTATTTTTATAAAAACTTAATTATTATAAAATATAAAATAAAAGTTATCATTTTTTTTAATTATTTCTTTTCTTTTTAAGTATTATAAATTATTTTTCATTTTAAATTTAAATTTCTTGATTAATAATAACATAAAATTTCTTTCTTTTTAGATAATTGAAATAAACATAAAATTTTAAGGTAAAAAGTGTGTGTCTATGAGTGAGAAAAATATCTAATGATTAGAAAAATTAACTGAATAAATGATATTGAATAATTTTGGTTCAATTTTTAATTCTTAACTTGGTTATAATTTTTAAATTTTTTAATTTTTAATTCGATTCAAGATATCAGATAACCGAATAAACTCAAAAAAAATCGAAAAATTGAATTATAAAATTACATTGTTTTATATTAATATTCAAATCCATGTGATTTATATCAATTATGCAGTTTACGGATTTGATTTGTTTGGTTCAATTTTTTATTTTTTAATTTATTCAATTTGGTACAATTATTATATATTCAGTTTGTTTGATTTTTGATTAATTTTAGTTCGATTTAATTTTATAATTTTAATTTTCAATTTATTCGATTCAATTCAAATTTTTTATAAAAATAGATTGAATAAACTGATATTCACTTCTATGTGTGCATGTCTATGAATACAATGGGGGAGTAGATTGACAGAAGTGAAAATGGGTTGTAAAGGGGATGTTTGAGGGGGTAATATGAATAAGTGAAAGGTCAATTATTTGGTGGTTAGGATTACGTGCAGGTGCGGATCCAGAGCCTGAATTCAGAGGGGCAAATTCATATTTGTAAAATTCAGTGGTGGCAAATTATATATATTTATATAAATTTTATTAAAAATTACATATATTTATATTGAAAATTTTTAAATGAGTGGGGGCAAGTGCCCCCACTGACCCCCCTGGATCCGCCCCTGATTACGTGGGCAATAATCAAAGCTTGTATTAAAATAAAAAAGAACCATTTTGAAGGGGATTTCTAACCAAATTCATTGTATTATCTCAAATAAAACTCTCTTTTTTTTTTTTGTAATCCAGGTGTCGGTGCTTGCGCTCCCCTAATCTTGGACCTATGACCCAACCCCCAAGGACCATAGATGGGTAAATCCGGGTCTGATCTCAATCAACAAGTGTGAGTATTGTCTCCCGACGTAAAGTCCAGCAGGGCTTACAAATCTTGTTGCTCTTCCCTTCCCCCAGGGACTTACAAACCAAGTTGCTCCCCCACCACTCGAACCTGCAACCTAGTATCATCCGTTCCAAGCCCTTACCGCTGAGGTACCCCGAAGGGGTATAAAATCCTCTTAATATGACCATGAATCACATGACTCCACATATCATTTTATTAGTTTTGGGCGGATCACATGTTCCTTCATTAGTGCATCCCACAGCTAAACGTTAACATTTAATCCCTTTTTTTTTTTTTTTGCGGGCGTCATCATCCTAATCAAGCATAGTTTTCTTGTACTTATTATAAGATCCATCTAGCATTAATTAAGTAATCATGCTCTTTTTTTAAAAAAAATTTTTTAGGGTTTTTATATTAGTTTATTTGTTTTATGTTTCAACGTTAAGGGTGGGGAACAGCCTTGAGCATGAATTTCTCTTCCTTAAAGTCAATTATTAATCTGGCATTCAGTATTAATGGTATTTAACATTATCTAATTCTCTTAATCTACAAATATACTACATTTAAATTTAATTTAAATATAATTTTAAAATATTAATTATGTTAAACTTAAATAAATTTTGAACTTGATATAAATAATGAATAATACAATATGATTAACCCTTAAAAATAAAATAAAAAATATATCATTTTATTAAGATAAATTAATAAATTAACCTTTGTTTAATATAAACTTAAATTAAGTTTCTGGATCAATTTGTAATATGATCTAATTTTTATCAAATTAATAATAAATTCATATAACTTTGAAATAAAATTGATTATCAATAATTTAAACTTATTTTTTTATATCATATTTATATCAAATTCTTACTTACTTGGCATTCTTTTCTAGTTCTTGAATTGATTAAAAATTAATTTTATAGATAAAAGTCATAAATTAAAAATTAAAAGAAAATTAAACTTTAAAAAATAGAATATCAATATATATATATATATATATATATATATATATATAATTTATATAAAATTTCATTTCAAAAATATATTTTGTTAATATTTTTTGGATTAATTTTTTTAAAGTTTTGAGTAATATAAGATCTAATAAAATATATTTATAGCGTATAAGATATATGATGATCGTATAAATATTAAATGAGATAATATATATATATATATATATTATTGATGGGGCGTACTATTGAAAGTGGTCGGTGGAGTGGGATTTTCTTTGAGAGTAGTTGATTCGAATACGTATGGTCAAATTTGTGTGGCTTCCTCAGTTTTCTTGGTAATTACATCGTGTGGTCAGTCTTCACATAATCACATGATTAACGTATACGACCCATGATTAGATTTAAGCTGGTCTGTATGTATGCATTATATCAGTTTGAAATAGTTTCCATGGTGAAGATTCCTCCCAGGGTCGTTCCGAGTTGAATTTCCAAAGTAAAATACTTTTGGATTGACGTATGAAATCATCACAAACCAAGAAATGGTTGCTGTCCGATTGTATGTTTTCGGTTAACAAAAATATATAGCAAATAATATCATGGAGTGCAATTAAGCTCAGCTATCTTCCCTCTGCATTCACAGCAACTGGTAAGAATGTTTGACGGAATGGCCGAAACCCGTTGCAGATGAACCCTGAAGAAGAAGGCAGATTTCTGGCATCCATTCATGGTGGAAACAGAAGAAAAGTGAAAGAATCGTGACGGTATTCACATTGTAGGAAGCTGTCTTCATCCATGGCTAGTATTTGAAAGTGTAGAAAAGAATGGCAGCAGGTTTGGTCATGTTTGCTCTCTGATGTTTTCAACCATTGACCATCATCTCCATTATCACATCATTCCAGTAGTCAAGTGGGCCAGGCAAGCACCAATGCAGACAGTCGTTCTGAACTGTGGCATTTTTGTCCTCAGCAAATGGATGAAACTGCCTGTATGGACCTGGATGCCCATCAGGCCTTGATAATAGAAGATTTGTGAAGTCGAGAAGTTTAAGATTTACTCCGTTTTCAGCAGCTTTTGTTGATGCATTCTTGAATTGTGCTAATTCAACATCGCGCAGAATCCTGTTCAGATCTTTTATTTCAACCTCACCCGCTTTGGCAGGCGTTGTTTTCGGGCAAGTTCCTCCGTTATGCCATTCTCCATTCTCAAAATGGTCCGGAGTTGATGTTCTGAAAAAGATCAACCCTTTGTGTTTTGATGTTGCAATGAAATCCATTACATTCCGAAGGACTCTCTCATAAGCAAACACAAATCCCTGCTCTGTAAAGTTCTTTCCAGGACATATATGACAACCGACTATGGTGCCATTCTCATGATAGATTGCAGCTTTGAGGAACCATTTTCCTGTCGATATGACAGCGTAGTCCAAACTTTGATACAAACTTGTCCAGTTCTTATCAAGCTTGTCAAGCTGAAGCTGAACTTCAGCTGATGAAACACCATTGTTGTCTTCAAATATTGCTGCTTCTACAAGAAAAGGGGACCAGATATTCCATACGGTAAAATTGTACAATGGAAAGAACCACCTTTTTGTCTTGTAGTTCTCATCATGGTAAACTTCAACGGCTTGATCAACCTAAGGACAAAATAGCTCAACAGAGTAAGTTTCTTTTGAAAATTGCCGGTTGGTGGATATATTTATGACCACTGAAATAATGGCATTCAACAGGAATTCAGTAAGGGGCAATTCATTCATGCGGAAAACAGGATAGCTTTACCCAACAGATTAACTGGCTCTATACAGGAACAGCATGAGGCCTCCAGAGAGCGAAAAAACGACATAAGCATACGTTATGAATCTTAAGACAAGTGCACTGAACATCTGTTACTTGAAATCTTCCAAGCTGCTTGTGAAAAATGAATCAGACCAGCTACTTCTGCTTCGACCAGTGAAAATAAGGAACCAGACAACTGACCATTTGGTCTATCTTAAAATCAACTACATCAAATGAAGTTAAGGATTGGAATCAAAGGCAACATATCCAAAACTAAAAGCAAGGATGTCATGAGCTAACAAATAATCTCCTGAGCCAATAGACTGGCAACGGTGGATCATGGAAGAAAACGTGTGATTCAACTAAACCTGAGATAAGGGGAATATTCGCAAAAAGAACCGATAACATAGAACTTCCAAAAAACTTTCTCTGTTTAACAATACCATTTACATTCATAAAATATATCAAGAAGAACGCTGTCAATTCTACATGTAAAGAAGGCAGTCATAATGACAGGATTAAAATCATTCAATGGCGAACACCTGAACAGTAGGAGCTCAAATCACAACAGCCAAGAAAACGGGATAATTACTCCTTGCCAAAAGGGATTAAGAAAACAAAAGAAGTTTTTAACCGAAATATGGCAAATGTGGAACTAACAACAGAGCAGGAAAAGAAAATCATCGTGCAGGCATCAGTATCTTCTGGAAAGGGCAGAATGCACTAATGCATATATCCAAACTAGAGTGGAAAAGGCATGATATGATACAAATTATGAATGAAAACTGGATGATGACAGTGGAAACTAAAACAATTCGTTTGCTTCAACTATGTTGCAGTACAAATTGAACAAGCTAAAATGTGAAATTCAACCATTCAAAAGAAAATTTTGAATGCCAGTGTAAGAATCATAAGAACTTACTGTGGAAAGCATGCAAAGCAAAGACTGAACATGGTTGCGAGATATTGAATCACCAATTAATGCCCATGCTTTATTTCTCATCAACTCTAGAAACCTCAGTGCATCAAATGGAGGCAATTCACAATTTCGCGGATTCCATCTCCAATATAGATAGCCTGAATCCGGTCGGCCATTCCTCATACAATTCTGGTGACCCTCAATCAAAGAGCAAGTAGAATTTGTGTACACTGGACCTGACGGATCAGGAATCCAATCCCCAACAAAAAGATCACATTTTCCGGCGTCAATCTCTGCAAAACCAAAATTTACCTCTCACTGTTAGGAACAGAATCAACAAGATAACAACACGAGCAGAACACATAGATCTACCAAATGCTACGGAAAGTATATTCTATGATGGACACCTCCAATTTCAAATCACAAAAATCTACTCATATTCTGTATAGATCTCAAGTTCTTTCTTTCAGTAACAAGAACACACACTCCACAGCACATCACACTCCCAGAGAGTTGATTAACTTAGCAATGTGCCATAACAAAGAAGAACGAAAATCAACACAAGCGCAGCTCCAAGCAGCGAGCTTTGATTACCTTCTTGGCTTCCCTGATCTTGAGGAGCAGGCTCCTCAGCGGAAAGAGACTGGTTCGCGTATGGAATATCAGCAACAGCAACAGGAGGTTTCGCCACGGGAATATCAACAGTACTAAAAGGAGGTGGATTGGATTTAGAGCTATCATTATCAACAGAAAGAGGTGATTCTGGAACTTGGTTTGTTTTATCAACAAAAGGGGTATCAAAATTGAGTTCAAATCTAGCAGATTGATTAAATAAAAGCCTAAAAGCAATACCCATTAACAGAATTGCAACCGCTAACTTAAATAGCCAATGATTGTGTTTGTTTAATGGCCATAGCCTCCGAATTAACTTCATTCTTGCCCTTCACTTCTCTGCTCAAACTCTCTCGTCCTTGAATCCAAAGATCTCGAATTTATTCAAGAAATGCTTATATCGCCCACCGACATTCGGGAAGCTAACATTGAAGGAATGAAAAATTCCCACTTTTTAATATAGCCATAATGAACAGATTCTTCCGATAAACATACGTTACATACACAAAGTAGCTAGTAGCAGTTCTTTTTCCAATTTTTAATACTCTTTTATCAATAGTTTAGTTGTTCTCGATAGTATTATAATGTTTTTTCTAAGTATGGTAATAATAATAATAATAATTTGCATTTGTCGAAGCCTTTAATGAAATGATTACGTAATAATCATTAAGGATTTGCCATTAGATATAATATAATAAAGGATTATTAGATTATCATAATTTTTCTCAAAAAGTAGTCATTATTGATGCCAAAAACACACCCTGTTTTGCTAAAAAGAACCCTGATTATACCATTTTGAATTCTAATAATAATATATTATAAATTCATCAACAATATGATAATATTTATCAATTTTATTAATTATTAATATATAAAAAATAATTAATAAATATTTAATATTTAATAAAAATCCACTTATTATTAGTATTTTTCATCTTTTGTTCATGCCATCTTTAGATTTGATGGGAATGGAATGGAATGGAAAGGAATGGAACTCTTGCACTGGCAAGCTTGGTGAGATTGGACTTGGTAACATAATTAAAAAATCAAGAAACCTTGTGGATGTTGATATTCTACCTTTCTGAAACCATACCAGGTCTTCCTGCACTCTACCTTCCAACCTTTAATGTTGCTTTCTGATTACTATATTTTTGTGATGCACTCGGCGTCAAAACTTGTGGACTTGTTCATCAAGCCAATCCTCACTTCCAGGTTTCATTTAAGCATGCCATGTTGTATGAGGGGAGGCCCTGTCAACCAATCGAGTAGAAACTGACAGTGATTCAAGCAGGTGGATGTGGGTGTCTTTTTTAATTTTTCAAAGTCAACTAGTTCAACCCAGATGTTAAAAGAATCAGCAAATCAAGTACTAGCTACATGGCTTTTCAGATTTTCTGGAATCATGTCAAGAAGATGATTGAACTTGGTTTTTTGATGATAAGAGCTAATGGTTTTTCCATGGCAGAAGCTTTAGTTAGAGCAAAACTAAACTGCATTCCGGGAACATATCAACTGTATTGTGTATTTGATCTCATAATTGTCATTACAAGCATATCAGGAATCTGGTATAAACATTCACTATGGGGACATGGATGGAATACATACAGATTATTTGGCACGATTGCTATCAATCTTTTTACAACTGAATAAGGTGTATCCTCCTATCAATAATTTGACTAAGCATGCAAGCTTCTCGGGGTCTTCATTCCGAACCCTCGCTTCACCTTCTCGACTCTGCAAAAAGATAATCAGTTTATTCAGGAATGAATTTACAAACATCTGACGTTAACAAGTTTGCAGGACATTGCAGAAGAGCGTGCGAACATGCAGATGAAATATTCTGTAGATCCAATGAATTGGAAGCTTATATAAGCATAGTCTATATGATGTTTAAAACTAAAATTAGATTAAAGAGAGAATCAGGACTTACGTAGGGGCAAGTTTACCAAGGCCTTTTAGCTCCTTGCCAGAATCCTTATCAAAAACGCTTCCTGACATGTCAATGCGATAGGATTTCTCCTTTGTTGTTGGTAGCCCCCTGCTTGAAAGTAGATCCAGATCTTTTTGATGGAGCTCCCTCCCATTGACAAACACACTTGTGTTTCCGCAAGAACAATTTTCTGGCATGGGATAGTTGAACTCTTTAATCCAAGGCTGCAAACAAACATCAAAACCTTATTCAAAAGAACTACAATGGAATCAAAATTTAAACTTGTGTTCAATCGAACTTCTAAGAACGTGAGATCCCAAAAAACAACTTAAACTCACAGGAATTATGCCAAGGCAATGAAGTCCCATCACACCCCAAAATCCAGCTTGAGAATCATACCTGTTAAATAAAAATAACACAATCTTTTACTGTGAACATACAGATGCACTTTGGAACCAAATTTGATGGGAAGAAGAAGACTAACCAGTAATCTCCAGGTTGAATAGGGCCGGCTAGCTTTTCGGCCATTATCACCGTACCATGTGGAATAGGTTTCCCATTAACAAAAACATCAGCCTTTTCATATTCACCGTGCTGGTTAGATCTTGAATAATCTTTAAGGCTCTTCTTGAGGATACCTGCCAAGAATGAATCACTTCCTTTTCTGATCATAGGCAGCCCATGTTCTTTACTGGTCTGCAAAGAGTCTTGAGATGTAGTAGTGTTTGGGAACTCGCCGAAAGAATCTTCAATTTCAGTTTCTGATGATACCTTATTGACAGAATTCTGTGCACTACCATGGTCAAATAGAAACTTCCCTTTGTCTGCTCTATTGCTTTGATTCCCTTCTCCATTTTTGTTTATTTTGTGATTAGATGATGTACCATCCAAATCCTCTGGCAAGGGTGAACGTGAAAATGTTGGAGAAGCTTTGCCTTCTGAGTTCAGCACAAGAAAGTCAGAAGCATCCCTCTGCACAATCATACTGTCTGTGATCGCCTGTTCCTCGGAAGAAAAAGAAGATTGAGAAGACGGTACATCCCTGGTGGTAGGTTTATTTGAGTTCAGTCTCTGGTTTTCTGGTAGTACATCTTTACTGAATTCTACTGGCTGGTGGTCATGTCCTAGATTACCAAAATCAACGAGATCAGTTTTCTCAGGACTAAAATTACCTCCTGTGGGCAAAAGAACTTTTCTTGCGACCTCGGGAGGACCATCATTTGGTTCGGCCGCCATTTGCTTGTTTTTCACACCCATAGAGATAGTTAGCTGCTTATTCCTAATTTCGACCAACAACACCGTTGAGCAGGCACCACATCGAAGTCTCTGCTGATAATTATCTCTCTTTTTTGGATTTCTTTGCAGTTTCAGCAACTCAAAGCAACAATAGCATACAATAAATGGGGAACCTCCAGCGATAGGATGACAAAATCGCCTATTGCCATGGGCAAACCCAACCCTCCTGGGACGACTCTTGCGAAGAACATCCATGCCTGAATCAACGTCACTTGGACACAGAGCATGTGGCTTTGGAAATCGTGGATGTAGTGAATGGTGATTGACTTGAGGATGGCTATTCTGAGACCCACAAATCATGGGACCGACATTATGTTTGAAGTTGGAATTGATTGGTCCCTCTCGAAAATGCTTGTTTGTGGAAATGGCTACCGGAAATTGTGAAGAAACATGCCACTTCTTGTTGTAACAGTGATGACATCCACAAACAGGTTCATGATACGGTGTTTGATGAGAATAAGATGCAAGATGTTCTGGAACAAAATCCATGTCTGCCCCAAGATGGTAGTCATAAGGATCTAACATGGGCGTTTGCCATTTCATGTGATCCCTATGAACTGAAAACTCATTTACATTACCCCTTTGGTAAAAGTAAAAGTTCTCCACGTCCATATCTTGACTGCTTATGCTGATATGTTCGTAACCATTTTGCCTGCAATGGGAGGGTCTTGGACCATGCATGTCTCCAGCTAAAGGTTGCAAAGGAACATTGTAAGGAACACCTGAAGAAGATATGTTTGCCTCAACTAGGGAAGTATCCCTTTGTTTTTCTGCCATGGAACTTCTGGAGATCTGTTCCTTCAACTCATCCAACTTCCTAAGCAGCTCAGCTCGGTTCTGCTCTAAGTGTGCAAATCTGTTACGCTCATCAGAACTCTTCAACAACTGACCATGAGCATAAGAGGAGGATTTCATGTAACTACAGTTTGAAGGTCCCTCATCAGGATAAGGAGCAAATTGTGAAAATCTTCTTCCATCATTGCCCATTCCTAGGCAATTTCTTTCCAGACCCCATTTCCCAACAGTAGCCCTTGACCTCAAAGGCCCAACAGGATCCTTGTATTGCTCTGAAATTTTCCCCGTAACCTTTTCTCTACTTGAATTGGCAGGCTCAGATCTTTTCATGTTCATTTCTTTATCATCCTGAACAGTGCAGCTGCGAATTGGTTGCTTCAATGGCACCCTATATTCGGCATTACAGTCACTACTTCCTTTCTCTGCAACTCTTTGACAGCCCACCATCTGTTTTTTACTGCTATCAATTGAATTTAGCGTCCCATCTTTAAAGATTCTATCTTTTCCTTTATCAACAAGAATCCCATCTCTTTTCTCTCTCTCAACATCAAGCGCAGTACCACCATCTTCTTCCTCTGACAAACTCTCCAATTTCTCAAATCCCTCTCCATCTCTCTCTTTTCCACCATTTACAGTTACTTTCATCCTTGCTGTACCATCAAAAGAAACTCACAATTCATAACTACTCAAATGGAAAAGGGAAAAGGCTGATATTTCATCTTGCTCATAAGCTCAAAAGAAAACTCAAAAGAAACAAAGCAGAAGTATAAACGAAGCTGAAAGCTTTAGGAACAAAATAATAGGATAATTCCCTTCAGTTCAATTCTCTCTTTCTAAGAAACCAAACAAGACTAAAAGAAGATTAATAATAGCAGAAAATTAACCAACCTCGAAGAAGAGAACCACAACCACCGCACTTGTTGACGGAGAAGTTAGGAAGCTCATGTACAATATTCCCACATTTCGGGCAACGAACTAAACGGAATTTCGATGATCCTTCTTCAGCCATTACTATAAACCTTTAAACCAGACGAGGAACCCATAAAAAAAAAAAGGGAAAATACAAACAAATCTCGCTAAAATGATGTCGAAAAGAATAATCAAACTTCTTTCAAATAAATGTTTCCACTTCAGGACAAACAAACGTCCACCAAAACAAACATAAAAACAAATAAAAAACTTGATCTTGATAATCTAGAGGATAAAGTAAGATGAACGTATTGAAACTTTGAAGTTTCCTCAGAAACAAACAGAATTCATGACGCCAGCTGAAACTTGAAAAGTTACTAAAAAACGATATAAAGAAACAGAACAGAACAGGAAACATACAGTGGTGCAACTTTCAGACAAGCAGAGGTAATCGAATGGAAATGGGCACGAAACCCAATAATATTCTTGCCGGAAAATGAAGGAAGAAAATGGTGACCGGTTAACGAGAAGATTCGTTCTTTGTTATGCAAATCACAAAAAAAAAAAAAAAAAAAACACTCGCACACACATGGAATGGTCTTGACTTTTGCCTGCTTTATCTTATTAATTATTGTGGCACAGACAGCGATACTGACGTGTCTTTGTATCGTGTTAAGAACAGTAAGAAATAATCAACCATTTTATTATATATTATTAATTCTTTAAATATAAATTAATTTTGTATCATTTAATTTATTAAAAAAATATGCAGAACTTAAGAAAATAGAAAGAAATAATTATATTTTATTTTATTTTATTTTATTTAAATTCAATTTATTTATAATCCAGCTGACTTTCAATAGCAGTTGAAATTCCTTTGGACTTAGTTAATTATTATTTTGCTTTTAACATGAAGACATAGTCAACAGAGGGGGACCTTATCAATATGCTTTGATATTTTATATCTCTCAACAATTGATTGGTCACATTCCATTTCTCTTCCTTTCAAAAAAAATAAAAAAAATTCGCATTCATTTTTCATTTTCACGTTTTATTTGATGTTATATTCATGGTTAATAAATTAATTTACAAATGTCAAAACTACCTCAATCCAACGTTGACTTGTCTATACTTAACACACACAAAAACTAGTTTGTACTATAATAATTTTATTTCAAATGATTATTGATTCAATTTAAACATAATTTAATAAATTATATTAAATTTAATTTATTAATCTATTTTAAAAATATATTATTTTATTTTTATTTTTATAAGTTAATTATTTTATTTTATATTACAACTATTATTTTATATCAATTATATCATATTAATTCATACAACATGTAAATTAATAATATCATATGATTCATATTTAATTTAAGCCAAATTTAAATTTAAATTTTTGAATTTATGTTATATTCAAATCAATTATAAATCAATATAAATTAGCAATCTAAATTATTATTGTTCAATATACTTATCATTAAAATAAAATAAGTTTTGAGATTATAAAAATAATTTATACTAAAAATCGAAAATATCATATACTTATTAAAAGTGGGAAGAGAAAGTGAAAATACAAGTTTATCTATTTCTTTTTAATTTTAATAATTTAAAGATAAATATTATTTTTTAAAATTTACATCAAGATAAATATTACTTTTTTAAATTTATAAAAAATAGATATAAAAATTACTCTAATAAATAATAATAATAGAATAAATTTTTGTTTAATATAAATTGGTACAAAAAATAAATTTATTAATTGTAATTAATGTATTATTTTATATTTTTAATAAAAAATTTTAATTTAAATATTACTTTTTGAAATTTATCAAAAATAAATATAAAAATGAATTTAACAAATATAAATAATAAAAGAAATTTTTATTTAATATAAATTAGTATATTATTTTATATTAATTGTGATTAGTATATTATTAAATTATATTATATTATATTTTAAGTAATTATCTTATTAAATTTTAAAAATGGATGGCTTAATATTAATTGACATAATATTAAATTATATTATATTTTACGTAATTATTTTATTGAATTTGAAAAATGAATGTATTAATATTAATTAGTATAATATTAAATTATATTATATTTTATGTAATTATCTTATTAAAATTAAAAAATGAATACCTTAATATTAATTAATATAACATTAAATAATTATACGAATATTAAAATTAATAAATTAAAATATAAAATAATGCAAAATTTAAAGATAAATA
>CANYBF010287060.1:0-14362 GCA_948192965.1 Dalechampia spathulata
GGAAGCTCATCCAGGGGTAAAATGGTCAATATGATTAATTACCACGAGATTTTTTAGGAAGGAACGTTGTCGAGTGATTGGGACAAAGGGGTCAGTTCATTAGAAAATGACCAAAAGCTGCAATTCTACAGCATATTTAAGGAGCATAATAGAGGGGTATATTAGTAATCTCGAAGTGAATTACGAGGTGCTGTCTGGGTGAGTTCTTGACCAGGCAGGAAGGTCTAATGAGGGGTAAAAATGTCAAAAGGATAGAATAAAAGCAGCAGCTTTCCGGGGTGACTTCTGAAGTCAATGAATGCTTGTGGAAAGAACGTAAAATGGATTAGGGAGAAAATTCTAGACAGCTACCTCCAATTCCAAGAAACTGGTTCTGTTACTACCAGAACTCTTCCAAACAAATTAAATTAATATTTATTTTAATTTCTTATTCTTAATTCTTTTTTGTAATTAAATATCACTGAAGAATAATTTATTTTCTTAGTTCTGTGTTTAATTCATTATTGTCAAGCATAGTGTAGTAGTAACTGAAGGAGATCTGTAAACATGTTTAATGCCTTTCTACTATGGCACAAAGTTTGTAAAATATGATGTAAGCATATGCGCAAGGTGCAAGCGTGGCTCCAATACAAGAAGATAATTTAATTGACCGCTCTTCCTTCTAAATAATTTCATATGATATTTTTATTATTTTTTCCAAGTGTAAATTTCCATATTCTAATTTGTAATTGTTTTCTTTTAAAAATTCAAAGTTTGTATTTTTAAAAGTTAGTTTTGGGTTGAGGAGGCTAAGAGCAATGAGTTGGGTCAATCCGTGTGGACAGTAGACTCTACCAGAACTACGTGGAGTTGAACTGGTCATTAACCAAATCCCAAAAAAGTCCACCCCCCACTCACCAATTAATGTTGATATTAAGTAGTAATCTGCTGCATCTCCATCTTATTAACAAACAAAACCAAATACACTTTTGGAATTATGCATTATAATAACCTTATTTGGATATTTCAGATCACGTCCCAACAAGCAACATGTTTCTATGTTATCAAGTTGATCATCTAATATAAATCATATATATTGATTTCAAATTTTTAATCAAGTCAATTCATATACAAAAGTAAAAATAAAAATTAAAGCATAAATATGGGATAAGTCATTGGAATGTAAAGTTTTAGCAGGAACCAAATTCTAACTTGAAAATTGATTTGTACAATATTGAAATATATATATAGACACACATATACATACAGAGTAATTAAGCCGACAACAAATATTGAAACTTGGAATTAGCGGGAAATACATTCCACCGGATGGGTTTTAAAGGGGCTACGAAATGATCCTCAAAGTATTTGTCAAAATCAAGGCCTCTTCTCCACAAGCATGTCGTTAATGATAATGCGTCGTCTTTGCATGGCCAGACGTACATATAAGAAATGACAAAAAAGACCGCCTGATTCTGGGGTTTCTTTTCCAGAAAAGAAGGAGGCGCAGTGATCATGCCCCAGTAAGAAAGGAAAATTAACAAAAAGTATCAACATTGAATATGCACATAACCCCTTAGGCCTGTAATGAAACCACACAGAAGACAAGAAAAACCAAAACAATACTGAATTGAGTCCTTGTTAGGACAGCATCACCAACAAATCCCTCTGTAATATGCTTTACTGGGTGTTTGCTTTTGCCTTTTATAGAGGGTTTTGGCTTTCCAAGCTTCAAAGGTTAATTCATAGTATTTGATTAATCTTGTTTTGCTGAATTAATAGATATTATAATCGCTAAAAACATCAATATACAAAAGCTTCAATTTATTTTTATTGTAAATAACCATTTCTTATTTTTATATCTAATTATAGATCTTTTGAATAATAACGGAATAGCATCTAATTTTTTGCGATTTAAATCCTATAAATTGAAATATATATATATTTTTATATTTTATTTAAAGCTAATAATAAATATATTATTTTAATATATAGTTTTAAAAACATAATTATTATTGTCTTATATAATAATAAGAAATATAAAGATATCTATCTGTATTTAGAAATATTTTGATATATTTTCATAAAATAATATTTAAATTTTATTACTAGAAATTTGAAACATCTATTAAAAATAAAATATAAATTTAATATATAAAAATTAATTTTAGGACTATGTTAATAATTATATAAGGGAATCTGAAAAAATCATATAACAATCAATCAACAATAATAACTATATATTAACTAGTAGATATCAAGTATGAGCTATAAATAACAATTTAATCAAATAAACGTTAAACTCCTTGAATTAAGTCTAAACTTATTGTGGTGTTTGCTACAAATACACTTTGTTTTTTAGAACACTTGGTATTGAGCTATGTATTATGAACTTATTTGGATTAATTTAGTCTGAAGTAGTTTAGGCTCATGGATCTCTTCCGTTATTGGTCCACTTTTCAAATAAAGCAAGAATTGATTGGTCTCATGACTCACAACCCTTCATTCTCGGTGCTTTCCCACCTTTCTTTTCTTTTCCTTTAACTTCAATCATTCCAAATTTGATTAGGGTTTTAATTAGATTTGATTGGGAATGCAAATTTCCTCGGTGGCATGATTAGGCTCTCCTTTAGTTTTGCATTCTTCAAACTTAAGAATTTTCCTAAATATGTTTCTATTAATAATATCTCCTACCCCAGCAAGTTGGGTCTTGCTTAATTCTGCTTTCTGAGCTCAAATCTCTCCATATGCAGATTCTTCCACTATTGAGCTTGTTTTTAGCAAAGAGTTTAGATTTGAGTTCAGTAAAAGTACAGAAGGTTATAAGGATGATTTGAGTTTAAGGACCTACAATTTTCTGATAAAGGTGGCTAAGATTCTTTGCTCTTTAGGAGTGAAATGCAATGCTTGAAACATGAGTTGATGTCAATGTTAGGGGTTAGCACCAGCTTGGTCACCGTCATCCTCAACCCCCTCATTGTTAGCCTTGCCTCCTATTAGTTGCGCTCCTCATCTGTCCCTTTTCTATTTGATTTATTAGCAAAATATTATTTTTTAATTTTATATTAATTTTTAAAATTATGTGATTTTTAAAATATATATTTTTATAGTATTAAATTCATTTTTATATTATCATACGTCAATCATAAATTATTAATTATCGACAAATAATTAATATGATCAATAATAAATAATCTAATAAATAGAATATATATTTTATAATCTATATTGTATATATATATGTTTTTATTTTTTTATTACGATATATATGATAAATATGTATTTATTTTTATTATTGTATATACATTAAATATACATTTATTTGCTTTGATAACCATCATTATCTATCATATATATACTATATATGATATTGAAAATATAAAATTATTCATGGACATTAGACAATAAACTAAATATTCAGATTGAATGATCTTTTTAAGATGATATTAAAAGTCTCTATGATCAATAGATTTAGAGTTAAATATATATTAAATAATGTTTCAATACATGATAGAAGTGGATAAATGTATATTTCGAACTTCAAACTTAATAGATATTTATGTGTATTAGATATACAAATCATTTTGGGATTTAACTTGATAATTTAAGCTTTTGATTAAATATTTTTTTGACAGACATGATAAATCATATTGATTATATTTATGAATGATGATTAACAAGCGATAATAAAAAAAATGTCAAATCATGTTAGAATGATTATTATGATAATGATAATTTGTTAGTATAATAAAAATAATAAAAAAGTAAAAGATAATTAAAAAAGTAACATAAAATATTTTAAAAATGATGGGTTATGTCATAATTTTATGTTTGTATTGTCCGTTGGTGGGCTCAGACTCTTGGTGGTGTTGCTGTTCATGTAACATTTTGGTAATAATTAAATAAATGAGAGGTTTTCAGGTTTCGTAAAAGTATTTAGTGGGGAAACAACTTTTTATTCTTGTTTGCAATTACGTGGTATTATCATGAGCTATTGAATTTGTCTTCACGTCTACCTCCTTTTCATTAGTTCTCCGTCTTCATCTTCATCAATTTTTTCTCATCTCAATATTTTTTGAAACATTAATGGAGCAAAAATTAATTCGATGAAGGTACCTCCAATATCAGACAAAAAAATCTAAATTAATAGTTAATCAATCTGATAATTTAGATTTATTTATCGAATTGTAATTACCTAAATGGAAAGGAGTATTCCTTGAAATATGCCTTAAAATTAATCGATTTTTAGTGTTAGGAAATATTTATGCATTTGAAATTCCTACATCTTGATGGATGATAATCATTTTCAATGCTTTTTCTTTCATTGATTCCAAGAATTATTTAAATAACCTTATAAAAGATGATATAGTCTCATCTAACAAGAAGACATCAACAAACATGTAATTTTTCCAATGGTGATTAACTCTAATAACAGAGGCATAAATTAAATTATATTTATTGGTATGAAAAGTGTGTCAAAATAACATCACCAAAAAAAATTATAATCAATCCTCGATCTTTCCTCTTGCCAAAAGAAGTTAGTTACTCTATTATTTTGACCAACTTGAATATTGTAATCACACATAACATCCTCATTCTTCCTATGCTTAAAATGATTAATAGAACTTTGCAAATCCCTTACTCCAATTAAAATCATTTTTTGCTTATTCATATAATTATGGTAATCTCTTTTTATGAACCTAACATATTATGATATGTTAGGAACCTACCACATTGGCTTTAAAAGTTGTTAATTGTCTATTAAACCTTAATATATGAATCTCACCATATGATGCAAGTTCATAGTTATGATATGGTATGAACTTTATTACCTTCCACATATAGTGTTTCATAATAAAATGAACCATACCTTGACAATCCATGTTTCAAATTTACTACAATATCTTATTTCCAAAGGACTAACTTAGTTTCTAAAACATTTGAATAATAATATTCCTTTTATAAGATATCTCTCATGCCAATCTGATATCTAGTAGTCCCTTTTCTAATACTAAAATCAATTGTTATGACATATTCATTTTTTGTTTATTCGCATAATTATGACAATCTCTTTTTATGAACCCAATATATTAACTTCCCTTAACTTTTATAAACATGTAAGTATATTCATCTCTAGTAATCACGCTTACTTCAACCATTGAGTTTATGACATTAGCTTTAGGAATTGTTAATTACCTATTAAACCTTAATAGATGAATCTCACTACATGATGCAAGTTCATAGTTATGATATGATATGAACTTTATTACCTTCCACATATAATCTTTCATAATAAAATGAACCATAACTTGAACAATGCATGTTTCAAATTTACTATAATATCTTATTTCAAAAGGCCTAACTTAGTTTCTAAAACATTTGAACAATAATATTCCTTTTATGAGATATCTCTTATGCCAATATGATATTTAGTAATCCCTCTTCTAATACTAAAATTAATTGTTATTACATATTCATTATATAATTTATATGTGTCACCTTCATTACAAACAATCATATTCATCAAAGCATTAACAATTATTTCACTTTGATTAACAAATGAATTCTCTTTTTTGTGATCCATGTTTCATGGAATGATTATCGTCATCCATCACCATATTTTAATTATTATAATCTTAATGAATAAAATTAAAAGATATAATATGAATAAAATAACAAGAAATACCATTGTTGGAGTTTGACATTTTATAACTTCAAGATCTTTAAATATGCTATTAATTTGAAAAAAAAATCAATTAAAATTTGACATTTGATTTAAAAGAATTCTTTTTTTTTGTTTGCATATATTGTAATAGTTTTATATGATGCTATCTTTGTTATATTAAATTTTACAAATCAAATCAAATTTTTTATAAAACAAATATATAGGAGGACATATTAAAACTACATAGATTCATATTCAAAGTTTTTTTTTTAAATGAGCACCATTCATATTCATACTTGATATAAATTATCCCACATTAGTTCTAAGGTTTAAAAAAGGAAAATTAACCAAAAGAGAAGCAAATATGACTTTAGTTATATTTAATTAGAAAGAAATTAAAGGAATTTTTTATGAAAAAAATCTACTATAAATAAGTAAGTTATAACCTTACAAAGAGATGAACAACATAATAAGGCCATAATAATTCTTGGATATTTTTTTAATCTTCAAATCATTAAAAATGAAAATCAAGGAATCTTATCAAATTATATTCGATATATCATTGCAAAATGTTCATAAATGAAAGTGATCAAGCTTTTAATAATCTTGATCATGGCTAAGCTTTTCAATAATTTTGATTAAATAAAATGATATTTTTTCCTTCTATGGAAGTGATCAAACTTTTTATCATCTTTTGAATAATTTGATATTTTTCCTTTTATATTTTTATTTTGAATGAACTATTTTATCATATTAGTCCTAAGATTAAAAAAAAAAAAGAAAATTGATCAAAAGAGTTTAGTTATATTTATTTAGAAAGAAATTATAGAAATTTTTTATGAAAGAAACCTACTATGAATAAGTAAGCTATAACCTTGTCAAAGAGATGAACAACATAATAATATCATAATAATTTTTGATGCTTTTTTCGTTCTTCAAATAATTAAAAACTAAAAGCAAGAAATCTTGTTAAAAAACATAGTTGATATATTATTGCAAAATCTTCATAAATAGAAGTGATCAAGCTTTTAATAATCTTGATTGAAAAAAATCTCCATGACCAAGCTTTAAATAATTTTGATTGGATAATCTAATATTTTTTCCTTCTATGGAAATGATCTAAGGCTTTTTATAATCTTGATTAAATAATCTAATATTTTTTCTTTTTACCTTTTATGTTGAAGGAACTATTTTAAACTTTGGAAAAAAAAATATTAATGTTTGGATTGTGGGTGAGGGTGGTTTCTTTTAATTTTTTTAAATTTAATATTTTTAAATTTTAAAAACCATAAGAAACCTTCCTATTGGCTTGCCATTCCATGTAAGATTCCTAAATGAAATTACTATTTCATGGTATAATTTCTCCAATATTATCATCCTACACTCACCATTTAACTGGAATATATGCAACAAAGCTTATTACAAATAAAAAAAATGGATTTAATCAGTTCAAATAATTTTAAAAGAAATTCAAAAATGTGATTTGATGCACTAACTTGCAAAAGGAATTGTTGACCTGCATAATTATTTTTTTTATAACCTATGTTTTCAAGAAAATGATAAAACAAATTAAAAGTTCATTTTCAATGATTTGAGCTGGAGAAAAATATTTTAACTTATAAATTTTTAATTAAAAGCATTAGCAAAATATAGACACTACCTTCATATAAGTAATAGTTGCAGTATGCTAAACATTATGATAATGGATTTAAATGAATTTTATTGCAAACATTTTTTAGACCTTGTTGAACTCTATATTGAACCTTATCGATATGATTTTTTATATAGAATATAGCATAAGCTATTAAATATTATTAAAAGATTGTAAATTTAATTTTGCATTTTGTATTTTCATTATTGTATTTTATGTTAAATTAGTTACATATTCATTTTATACTTATTTTGTACTTTTTTTGATTTTATAATAAACCTCAAATAAGTTTTCTTTTATAATCTTTATGATTAGTCTCTATGGTTATTATAATGAAGCATTACTTACTTTGATAAATCTTGTGACAATAAATTCATACAAGATCTATGTTAAACCTTATCAAACCTTAACTTAAACCTTATTGATTTGTTTCTAATGTAGAGTAGAGTATCATAGAAACACTATAAACAAACTATAACTATAGTTTATTGAGCACATCATAAATAAATTGTAAGTTCAATAAAGGTTTAATGTAGGTTTGATATAATTTTTGTTTAAAAATTATCATATGAGTTCATCAAAAGTTTAATATAAGTTTAATAGATTTTTTAATAAATTACACTTTACTCTAAGATGTAAACATGTTAATGAGGTTTAACATATGTTTATCATAGGTTTCTTATATTTTTATTCTTATAGTGTTTATATGATAGTGCAATGGCCAAGGCCATGGTTCTTCCTCTCATGCATGCCAAACTAAATTATTTACATTAGTTCAAGATGCCAAGCTTTCGAAGAAGAGGTAGAAAATTTAATGGACATTGAATCATCAATTTAATTCTCACTAAAATTAAATAATTTAAATTTGATTATTTATTATATAACATTACAAATTTTTCTTTAAATACTAGCACACATCAGTACTTAATGGTTGTTCATATGGAGGAGCTAAATATGTATGTGTTGGATACTATCAAATCATATCTATATTCTTATGACATAATTAAGGAGTTGAGGATGCATGCAAGATTAATTATAACTTATTTCACTATGAAAGAACATAAGATGAATACATTGATGTATTTCCTTTTTTTTTTAATGTAAGGATGATTAATTAATTAATTAATTAACAATAACTTATAATAAAAATTCTTTCTTATTTGTCTAATAAGCCATCATAACCATAATCAATAATTTAATTGAATTATAAGATAACTCTATAATATGAGTGTGACATAAATGTATAAGTTGATAATCAAATTGCATGAAAATTTACTATTTCAGATATTGCAATAGACCAACCAATAAATTTCTTAATGCATGAAAGAAAAATTTATGATCACTCTCAATAATGTTCTAAATCACTTAAAGTGCTTTTGATTTTGAATTTGAATGGAGTGCTTGTAACTAAAAGATAAGAGCTAAGATTAACTTAAAATTGTAAGGTTAATTTATATATATTGATGGTATGTTAATAAAATTGCTTTTATAAAATGAATGGGGTAGACCTATAGTGATATATAGACCATATCATGAAGATTTATTGAAATTTTGCTCAAAAAGATCATTGCTACAATTTGGTCTTCAAAATAAAATATCATATCAACATGTTAAGAATTAAAAAATAAAGTGGATGATTTTAAATTCTTTATTTGTAAGTTTTTGACATTACAAACAGTAAAGATGAAAATAAAAAAAAGAAGAAAGATTTATAAGTTATAAACAAAGTTAAAAGTTTTATTGAAATTCTTGTTTTTAATGTTCATATTTTTATGGATTGATATTGCATAGGATGAAGGAATCCAAAAACTTTATTTCTTTGAAAATCCAAAATCATCAAAGATGTAATGTGGAAAAACTAAATAGTTTAATGAATAATTATGCTAGTAAACTAATAAAAGGGCATGTTAATCATTTTTGGTTTTATATAAAAATAATATGTTATTATTATCTAAAATTTTACTTCTTTATTGACTGTTGGAACAACGAAACAAAAATTTGGTTTATCTTGAAGGAGTAGTTTAAAAGTTATGAAAATGTTGGTATTTGGTATAATGATCAAGTTAAGATTTATGAATTCTTATCTCTTTTTTATTAATATCTTTATAATATATATATGTATATATGTATATATTTATTTATTTATAAGTTTAATCTTTTCTATTATTATAAAACATGTGTATGTACATGATTTATAAATCCTCACTTATTTATATGTTTTAATACTTTTGAATTGTTTATTTATATTTAGTATCATTTTTTCTTTATGTCTAACAAATTTATTTTTCAGTTTTCCATATAGCAAAATGTTATATATATTTACCTAACATTAATATGGGCATTTCTTAATTATCTTTTCTTTCAAGGAGCTTGGAGATAGGATTTTTAAAGAGGAAAAAGGCAATTGATTATTGATCTTAATTAGGAGAGTATTTATTCATTGTATTATATAATAGACTTTATGATTATTTATTTTATAATATTGCTGATTTTTCTTCTAATAGTTACCAGTATACATTGGTGCTTAATGGTTACTTATATGAAGGAGTTGAAAATGTATGTGCTGAATACTATCAAATTAGATATATTTTCTTATGGCATAAATAAGGAGTTTATATTATATACAAGCATAGTTACAAACTTATTAAACTATGAAAGAACATAAGATAAGTGCATTAATAAATTTTTTTTAGATGTAAGGATGACTTATTGATCAATTAATTGATAAAAATTTGTAATGAAAATTCTTTCTTATTAAAGACATCCTAAAGCAAAAGAACAATTCTACTTGTGGACCTTTTAAGTTGAAGATCATGCAACGTCAGATAATGAGATATCTATCCTCATTTTCAAGTGAAGTAAGTATAATGAATCTTATTATTCTTATTTTATGGTATCTTTTAAATGTAAAACACATGATTTATAATTTTAAATTATCACATCTTAGAAAAATATCATTAATTTCATTTCTTTATTTTATTTGTTTGATAAACCATCATAACATAGTTAATGGATCAATTGAATTATGAGATAACCCTAACTTATGGGTGTAACATAAAAGTACAAGTTGATCATCAAATTGTATGAAAATTTACTACTTAGGATATTACAATGGTCTGATAAAGAAATTTTTTGATGTATGAAAGGAAAATTTATGATCATTCATAATAACTTTCTATACCACTTAAAACGTTTTAATTTTTTAAATTCAAATGGAGTATTTTTGTATACAAAATGACAACCAAAAGATGAAAGCCAAGACTAATATAAAGTTATAAGGCTAATTTATATATATTAATGACATATTGATTGGATTAGTAAAATGAGTTAGGTGGATTTCAAATGACATATAGTCTAAATCATGAAGATTTTTTGAAATTTTGCTCAAGAAATTTCTTTATTACAATTCAATATTTGAAGCAAAGGGTTGCATTGACATGTCAAGAACTTAAAAATAAAGTAGAGGGTTACAAATTCCTCTTTTATTAGGTAAGTTTTCCTTTATACTTAAAAAGTTCATCACTTTGTAGAGTTTTTATGTAGTATTATATTTGGTATTATTATATTTTATAGAATCAACTAAATGCAACTTTTCAATCAAGATGGTCATTAAAAATGATAAAATGACAATAATCTACAATGTATACAATAAGTATAATTCATTAAACATTATATTGATTGATGATTTTGCATACAAATCATATTTTAACCTTATAAGTACACAAGTTAGTGCACTTATGAGTACATAAGTTAGTGTACAAGGAATTATTTTATTTTGGTTGAATGATGCACTTTTTATATTTTACCTATCTCATATATATTCATGAATATATTTCTTTTATCCTTAAGTTATACGAGGATCTGAGTAAAAGTAATAACTATTTTGGTAAGAAGCATTATTTTATATTTGTATTAGTTTAATTAGCATGTTTTGTATTATTAACATGATTTAAATGACAAGAAAATGAAATATGTATAGCTTTTCATAATGATTTTGCAAGATAATTGGAAGAGTCAACAACTATTAAAAATGTCTAGGAATATATTAAAAATCACCCTTTTGGTGAGCTAAGTATACAAAAACTTAAGAAAAGATAATATTATAAGGATGCTACAAAAACAATGTAAAACAATTATGTAAACCTTATGCAGTATATAGAGGTTCTTAACTATTTATAACTTTTTATAATAATTGTATTTCTTGTGTTGACTTATGGTATTTTGTTTTACTTTCAAGTAATTTTTTTTGTAGAGTAGAAGTATAATTAAAAGAAAGGATTATATAATCATTTTACCTTTGAATATGTAAACATTATAACAACTCAATTATATAAGCTTTTGCAATTTCATAAAAGAACTTTAGTTGAATCTTCCATTTTAATGCATGCATTAATAGTCTTCTGTTCTAATTTTACAATCTGCTAGCAAGTTAATATCTAAATACCCTACCACATATAAAATCAAAGTTACTTACAGTCAAAGTTATTTTTGTTTTTAGATGATATCTTTATCAGTTTTGTCTCATTCATTCTTGATTCTTGTATATATATATATATATGTGTGTGTGTGTGTGTGTGTGTGTGTGTGTGTATGTGTGTGTGTGTGTGTAAGTATTTTAGTAGCTACAAAAATTGTTGAAGCATGACCTTAATTGCTAGTGTATGACTTAGTTATGATATCTTATTTTACTTTCAAGTACTTAGTTTTTTCATGATATATTATAAATAAATTAAAATCTAATGACAAGTAAAATACTATTTAGATAAAACTATAATTTATACTTTTTTATTTGATTAAATTTTATAATAAGAAATGGATAAAAGAAGTTATACTTGGTGAATGTTTTATTATTTTACTTATTTTATTTATAAAATTATTTTTGATTAGTATATATTTGCAATTTGAAGTATAAATAATAAATCAAAATATTATTTTTTATTCTTCATTTTTTGAAACTAAATAAATAATTATTTATGTCTTAATAAAAAATAAATTTAATTTATCATTTTAACATTTTAAATTTGTAATTTATTCATGGGAAGATATAAACTTAGACTTTTAAAGATACAAAATCATTATATAACTTATAATAATAAAATAATAAACAATTATAAAAAAGAAGAATATGTATATATATAATTTTTTATATAAATAATTATTTACATAAATAGGAATCTAAAATATAAATAATAATAGTAAAAAACCATAAATCATTAACATATGAAAATAATTTGTGTAAAAGTTTTAAATTATAGATATAATTATCGTACATCTTATTTTTAAAGTTTAAAGATCAAAATAACATTGTTTTTGAACTTTTTAGCTTTTTATATAAATTGAACCAAATTTATAAGTTGTGGATTAAATAAGGTCATATTGGAAAGTTAAATGAGAAATTTGTTAAACTAAATGTTCAAAAGGGTGAAGGTGAACCTTATCCTTTGATTTTAATTTACATTTTAATTAAATAATAACTTATACATGCATAAATACATAACTATACATTCTTGTATAAAGAATTTTTCATGTATTTTAATGTATTAAATTTGAAATTTAAAATAAATATTTGAAGACTATAAATGTAAGTAAGCTTAATGTTCAAATATGTTTTAGTTAGAAAAAAGTAGCTTAGAATTTGCTTAGCATCATTTAGAATCCAATATAATATAAGATGACTTTATATCACCTTAAATATGATGGTCTTCTCTTTAATTATTAACCATAAACTTTCCTTTCTAATATATATTCAAAAGCAAAACAAAAGAAAGAAAGAAATTTTCAAGATGTATTCAATTGTCTTCTTTTTAGTTAATTGATAAAAAAATATACATATAATAAATTATATTATTATATTATTGATGTAAATTAAAAATAATTATACATATTGTGACTACACATGATGAAGATGGTTTGCAATAGGAGATATGATCATGATAGAAAGGCACAAGAGTTTAAAATATGAACAGAAAGCAGATTTAGTTGTTGAAAATATGAAGATTAAGTTGGAATTATATTAAAGTAATACTTGAAAAGCCTCATTTTCTAACTAGATAATTAATCAAAAATAAACATTGCATGGTAAATAGGTGACAATGTGATTGGATACGTTGAAAGGGGGGACGTCTCATATTAGATACTCTACTATCCATTTTATAGTCCTTATCATTTCATATAATACTTTTTCATTTCTATAAAATATCTTCATTAATATTACATAATTTAATTTTAAAATTAATATTTTTTAAGAATACCAAATTAAATTAGAACTCTCCCATCAATTAAGAGAGATAAAATGTAATTATATATAAACTTACATTAGTTACAAAAAATTACAACATGTCATACTTTGCTCATATTGATTCTAAAAGCTTGTTAAAAGTTTTACCTAATATAATGATTAATACAAGTAAATTAAAAAAATTTACAAACTAACTAAACTACTTTACTATTACTAACTAGCAAAATCTAAGGAAAATATCAAACTTCAACTCTCCTCCTTTAGATTTTCCTTAGAAATTCCAATCATCTTCCTTAATTCAAAAACTCTTTTGAAAGATAAAGCTTTTGTCAACAAATTGACAAGTTAAATATCTTATTTGCAATGAATTAGTTTAATCTCTTTGCTTCTTTCAACTTGCTTGAGGAAATGAAATTTAACCTTAATGTGCTTACATATTCCATGTAAGAATAGATTGTGGGTAATAGCAATTGTAAATTTGTTATTATAATAAATCATAGTAATACCTTATTGCTCTAATTGTGTATCAGATAGCAACTTCCTAATCCATATTTGGTTTATTGCTACCACTACGTATCATGTCTTTCGGCTGCGTAACATGCTCCTGTAGAATGATTATTAACTTCCTAACTAAGGAAGTCAATAATTATCCTACAAAAGATTCCATACATTCTGTAAAATTATATATATATATATATATATATATATATATATATATTTCAAACATTCAATCTTAATACTATATCCAATCCACTTATCATTCCCAGGTTTTACCTTAACATCACAATTAAGTCATCACCTTATTAAAGTTATAAACATACACACATTA
>CANYBF010287071.1:0-27390 GCA_948192965.1 Dalechampia spathulata
TTTCTTCTTATTTGTCATCCTAAGGCTACACGCTCAACACACACATCAAATTCTACTAAAAACAACATAATCAAAGCAGAACATAATAAAATCAATGCATAAATACCACTTAAACATCTAAAAACATAATGCATAATCACACACATCACAACCAACCCATAACATGAGTGCTAAGTCAAACCCTTCATAGATGAGTTCGGGTAGTGAAGATCTATTTTTTAAAAGTTTCAAGTTTGATTTTACCATTTTAGTTGAGTTAATTATCTAGGCAGGCAAGCATTCATAAGCATGAAATAAGCACATATCGCGATGTAGCATGGTAGCAATCATAGTAGATAAAACATGATAAATATGATATGACAATCATATTGGATGAAACATAGCATCATGATATGAAAATCATGGTGAATGAAACATGACATATCCATGACATGTGAGATGATAATATGGCATAAACATGACATGTGCAAGATGACATTACAACAACATGACATATGAGAGATGACATAATATAGGCATGATATATGAGATGATAACATGGCATAAGCATGATATGTGAGATGATATGACATAAGCATGATATGTGAGATGACATGACATAAGCATGACATGTGAGATGATATAGCATAAGCATGACATGTGAGATGACATGACAAAAGCATGGAATGTGAGATGACATAGTATAAGCATGACATATAAGATGACATGGAATAGGCATGATATGTGAGATGACATAGCATAGGCATGATATGTGAGATGACATGGCATAAGCATGACATGATATAATATACATCATATAGCAATGATAAAACAAGCATAGAAGCATAATAGGGCATAATAGTATGAATAAAATAATAATGGCTCAGTGAAAGGGATCGAGAGAGATAGGGGGATACACCATGAAATAAGGCAATCATACATGTAAATGGGGAAATCTAATAAAATAAAGGTCTATTTTATTATAAAAGATCTTCGATGATTTAAAAATTTGAGACGTTGAGCAATATCTTATCCACTTGGGAAAATGACCTTAGGTAACATGAGCCAAAATGCTCGAATGAGAAAATGCAAATAAGTAAATAAGTTTAGGTAATAAAATGAGATATGGGACACAATTGACCAATCCAATGCCATGTGAAAGTATGAATCAAGGGTCAAAGTCCAATGAATATGATGACAACACTCATGAAAATGTAACAATAAACATGAGTTGAATTGTGAAAATCATGAAAAATAATCAATTTTAAGAAAAATCGATTAAGAACATAATTGAAAGATTCTAAGATCATATGGAATCACTTAGAAATGAATTAACATCCAATTAAAATCAATCATGTCAAGTGATAAATAAAACTCAATTACATGGAATTTAATTGATAAAACTAAGCAAATTAATTAATTTAATGGAAAAATTAACATAAATTGATCATGGAAATAAAATCATATGACTCTAATATCATCAAACATCAAGTAGAGATGAAATACACATCCAATTCAAGTCCAATCAAATCAATTGCAACAAAAATCAAATTAAAGCAAGCTTTTAACTTGAAAATTATTTTTGAAGCCAAAATTAATCAAATGAAAACAAAACATGTCAATTATATATTTAAATACTATTTCTTAATACATTTACTAATACTTAATTATTAATTTCCTCATACATTAAAACCATATTTATGACATCATCCTTACCACTTTATGGCATCATTATAACATCATTAATAAAAATACCAATTCTACTTTTCTAATATTTACATATTATCATTTACTTTTACTAATGCATTAATAATACATAATTATTCATTCTCTAATACATTAGAATTATAATTATACTTTTATGCATGCATCATGCTTACATCATCATTACTCATTTATGATATCATAAATAAATTCTAAATTTTATTATACTGTCTTTTCTATATTATCAAACTTATGTTACATAAATCATCTTAGACATACTTATTTAATCATATAAAATGTTTTCAATACCAAATTCATCAATTTATCTCCGTTCAGTGGGTCCGTTTTCAGTGGTTTCGTCAAAATTTTCATTTCAACATCATAGCATGAAACTCTTATCACATCATATAATTTCCATCTTTGGCATAATTTCATGTCAAAATCACACTTATAACACATAAAATAAGACATATCAATTAATTCATGAATACAAAGTGGGTGCTCGATTTAAGATGTGACAACTCTCTCCTCCTAAATTAGGATTCATCCCCAAAACCTAATCTTAGTTATCTATGAACAAATGAGGATATTGTTGCTTAATAATAGAATCTCTTTCCCATGTCGCTTCTTGACCTGTGTGATGATTCCATAACACTTTCACCAACAGAATCTGTGTGTTCCTTAACTTTTTGTTTCATGCGCTAAATCTTAATTGGCTCTTCACTATAAGACAAGTCTGATTAACTTTTAATATTCTCCACTAGAATGACATGTGAAGGATCCGATCTGTATCTTTGAAGAATGGATACATGAAAAATATTGTGGATTATATCCAACTCTGGTAGTAATACCAGTCAATACGCCAATGGTCCAATTCTTTCTAACACCTCATAAAGACCAATGAACCTCAGACTTGACTTTCCTTTTTGCCTAAATTGAAAAATCCTCTTCCATGGACACTTTTAAAAACACTTTATCCTCAATATTTTACTTGATATCCCTGTGTTTCAAATCAATGTAAGATTTCTATTGATCAGATGCTATTGTCAACCATTCCTTAATCAATTTCACCTGATCCTCTGCTTGTTGAACTAAATCAGGTCCAATCATTTGTCATTCTCCAATTTCCTCCTAATTCAATGGCGTTCTACATCATCTTCTATATAGTGCTTCATACGGGGCCATTTGAATGCTAGATTGGAAACTATTGTTATAGGTGAATTTGAAAAGAGGAATGTACTTATCCTAGCTTCCAACCCATTTTAACATACAAGCTCTTAGTATATCCTCTAAAATTTGAAGCCAATCAATGACAATGCCAAATCACAAACTCATTAAGAAAATTAAGAGAAAAGAGAGAGGAAGAAGCATTCCAATACTCACCAAGTAGAATTAAGCCTTAATCTTGATTTCAAACAAGAGTAAATGAAAAGGATTTAATTTATAATATCTTTAAAGTGTTTTTAAAAAGAAATTCATTTGAATACTTATTCTCAATCCTTTCATAGGATTTGTAAAAAGTTTGAGAATTCTATTCTTAAATCATCTTTGATTATTATAAAAGGTTATCAAGTTAACCCTGTGAAGAAAACTTGAAGAGATTATAAGTGAGCCTATTGAAAACTTGAGGTTATGAGTTTAGCCTCCTAAAAACTCAGTATAAGTTGCCAAGTTAGCTTGCTAAAAACTTGAAGAGATTGCTAATTAGCCTTGAAAAGTAAAGGTTTCAAGTTAGTCTTTGAAAACTTGCTTATTTGTTTTAGTGGAGCCTTAAACTTGGTTTTGAGAGAGTGGATGTAGGCATTAGGTCAAACCATTATAAATTGTGTATCCATTATTCTTCTCTCTTCTTCTCACTTATTAACCTACTAATTTTAATTGCTTTATTTCTAAAAGGCTTTTTATGAAGGTATTTCAATCAATTCAATATACTATTTTCCAAATATGAGTTGTTGAAAATCAATCAAGTTATTTTTATAACTTTGAGTTATTTTGACAAACAGTTTTCTAAAGTTTGATTTAGTTTGCTAATTTCAAAAATAGTCTGCTAGTTTTGAAAGGTAGTTTTAAATTTTTAAAGTTTGTCAATTCATCGCCTCTTGACCATTACTTTAGGACTAACATATTAGATTGAATCATGAATTAAATAATATTAATAATATGAAGTGTAAAAAATTTTTTAATATAAGAAATTAAAAGAGTAAGTAAAATCAATTTGATCTCATGATATGAATGTAAGCAATAAATTTAATTCTTCATGGTAAAAAATTAAAATAAATTATGAATGTTGAAAATAATAATTATACCTCTATTTGAATTCTATTCTTGATAAAATAGATCCAAAGACAATTCTAGATATTTGTTTTAAAAAATATTGGATTAATATTCTTATTAAATAATAAATTATGTTAATGGGGCATAATTGTTTAATCAAATCATAGGTCAAATGTTATTGCAAAATCGAATTTAAATATTTTTTATGCCAACCATGTCCTTGTTCAAGGATTACTACCAAGTTAGGTTTTCCTTAAATTTTGTTCATAAAATTTTATATCCTTTATAAGTTGCTTAGTTTGCATTGCATTATGAAATTAAAAAAAGTAGAGAGTTTAATGTATTATTTTAATATGAGTCATTTCATATAGTTTTAGGCCCTATTTTTTAGGTTAGTTTTATTAGTTTTTATAATCTATTTATTTAATATTTTTACTTATTTTTATTTATTTCCATTTATTTTTGGATTTTATTGAGACTTTTTAATATTTTATTTTTTCTTTGTCCTCTAGGAGAAAGAGAGCATGATATACAATAGAGAGGAAAGCAAAATAATGAACGATTTTAGGAGCAACAGGTTGGGAAAAATAAGATAGAAGAAAACAAATTAGAAGAGGGGTTGGATATTTGTTAATGATTTGGATTTAATTTATGTTTATCAATGTTTGGCCATCATTTATAAATTTTCTATTCTTAAAACATTAGCATTGTTTGATTAGTTAATGTTAAAAGTAAATTAACTAGTTAAACATTTGAAATATTAAATGATTGTATGATTACTAAGGGATAAAATTATCTTCTTTTCATTATTTCTTGCTAAATGGTTATGAATTCTATGAGATTTTCATTCTAAATAAAACCTAATCTCATATTATTTCTTATTTTGTTTACTTCTTATTTATAGATCCTTTGTTTATAATTTTTATAAATGTTCTATTATTGGTATTTTGTCCTTGTTATTTACATGTTTAATGTTGCTTATGCTACATTTCACATTTTGGTTATTCCTTTTGAATTAATTTTAGTTATTGGATTTCATTTATATCTTTTAAATCTCAATTGTGCTTTGTAGATTGTCCTTAGTTTAAGATTTTCTCATTTAATTATTGCTTTTACTTATTATTATTATGGATTTAGATCGAACTTATTTTGTTATTTTATATTATTATTTAACAATAGAATTAGTGTTTAACTTCTCGATCCCTAAGGATGATACATGCGTTTTATACGATATTAAGATTATTTTATAGGTTTACTTTACATATAAAACCAATTGAACATTGGTAAGATTAATTCGACCACTATGGCACTTTTTAATTCATAGATATCTCAATCAAGCATCCTTTGAGGTCTTAAAGATATGCTAACTCTAATGAGGAAGTTTGTAATATTAATTTGTGAACTATTGGTAGAACCTTCTTAAGGATAACCAATGCACTTATTAATATGAAAAATGAGAAGTTAACTTTAGAAGTGGAAGATGAGATGTATGATGTGTTCAAGATAAAGAAACAATCATTTGTTATGGAGACTTACTCTTGGGTTAATACCTTTGATCTCATTAAGAAGTGTATGGAGGAAGTCATGTATGTTTATCTTCTAGTAGCATTACTTACTAAGATAAAAGAGGATACTATAGAGAACAAAAATTTTACAGAGTCGATAGCTATAATAAAATGAGAATTTAATTTTCAAGTTTGTTAAACAGTTAAGCATAGGTGTGCTCTAGACTTTGTATGAAGATAGAAATTGACACCATTAGCTTCTCAATTCAATTTTTGAGATTAATGTTTTATCAGATGAGAAAGTTATGTCATCCACCACCTTAGTCCTTACTAACTTTTAAAGCTCCAACACAATGATTTTGATATTCCTTTACAACTAGAAGCTCCTTTTATTTAGTTTTTGTTTATTTTTTTATTTCTTTATTTTTATTTGCATCATATTCATTTTAGTTATTTTTTCATTTTCATTTTCCATTTGAATTTAATATATTTTATTTGATTTTTCTTTCCAATAAACCCATAACCTTACTACTAAAGTATGTCTCTTTTCCATAATCTTTTTTGCTTCCTCACTCATTATAATTTATTATATTTTTATGCATGAAGGATACTATGTTGCTTAAGTATAAGGGAGTAAATCATTACTTAAGGTACATTTCCTATATATTTCCTTGTTAGTGGTTATTTTTGTGTTATGCATATAAAACTTTCAGGTTATTTGTTTAATTTAACTCATCATTTATAAGATAACAAATAAAATTAAACATCAATCGTTAAGGGAAATATTATACAAAATATGAATGAATGCAATTTATGCATCATGGTTTCCATTTCTTTGCTATGTCATAATTTGCAATTCTAGATTATTTAATTAATTATCTTTGATTATGCATTATTTATGTTGGATAAGGATCAAATCATACCAATCAAATTATCTAGTAAAGGATCAACATCATAACCTGTCATTATATGAATTTCTGGTAAGAAATTAATATAATAACATGCTAATGTTATTAGTAAGGGATCAAATCATAACTTGCTAGTATTATATATGTTAGCAAGGGGTCAATTTCATAACCTATTGATGTAAACATTTTTGGTAAAGAATCAATATCACAACCTGCTAATGTTACTAGTGAGGGATCAAGTGGTCAATTTCATAACTTATCAATATTATTGAGGAAAGGATCAACATCACAACTAGCCTTAAATAATAAGTAATTATCACTTTCTTTCATTGAATAAATAACATATCAATATGCTATGCTAAATACATTTCTTAATCCATTGATGTTATCATATATATATATATATATATATATATATATATATATATATATATATATATATATTCAATATGTATCTACATACTTTCTTAGCATCATGTTACTATACTAATGTATATGTTATAACTTAATAATTAATGATATGCATGTATTTATGTTATACATTCTCAATGGCCATTTCTCATTCCATTAAACATTTTATAATATATTTGTAATTCACTATACAATTTAATATATATGATTATATAATCATAATTTAGATAACATGTACCAATTCATATAAGTATATTATGTCAACATGTTAATTTAAGTGTTTATTACTTTTTCCAATTTAATAATAATTAACAAAACATATTAGCATAACAATTACAAATTACTAACATCTTTCAAAACATTCATAAATTAACAATTCATAGTGATATGGATTCTCGATCAAAAAGTATGTAACATTCTATTACATTCACATTGATTATACCATTTAACTCATTATATAACATAATTATTATCAATTCAATAATTATACTATTCCATAATAATTTTGAAATACTAACTTAATATACTAGAGTGCATGTCTGTTTCAATCATTATTATATAAAGACTCTCAAATTAATATCAATGATGCTTCATTATTGTTTACTTTCTAAGCTTGCAACCTTCACACACCTATTTAATCTCTTCAATTTTAGGCAAATCATGACACATTTTTGCATTGAACATGTGCTTTAAGGTTTTTAAATTTGAGTGGTTGAATCTCTTATGCCACTTTAAGCTTGCATTAGTCCTGGCACTATAGACACTTTCATGCATAACAATAAGTTTTAGGTTAAAGCTCTTGCCAATCATCTTAATTACATAAATTTCCTCCCTTTTAAGTCATAAATAAAGCATTAATCATCTTTGAAATATGCTCCATAGCCACTTTATATCATCTATGATACATTTAAGAGGTTTTGTCTGATTCTAGAATTTAATAAACATAAAAAATTTGCCTTATACCTTGGTTTGTGTTGACAGATATTGCTCCCCTTCATCTAGCATGAACTATAGCTCCATTTCCAAGCTTTACCTTAGCAGTAATTTTATGGTTTATTTAAGTGAAAAAGGATAGGTTAGGTGTCATATGGCTTATACAACCACTATCAATGAGCCAAGTTGAGTTCTAAGATGGTTCTTGAACATGTGAAGCCATAAATAATTCCTTCTATCCAGTCTTCTTTTCTTTTTTAATATTGTTAGCCTGCTGTATTAGTTTTTGCTCCTGTTTCTATTTTACTTTATAAAATTTCTGTATATGACTAATCTTTTTGCAGAAGAAGCTTTTGTATTTTGACTTGCCTTTAAACCAATAATCTGTTGATTGATGGTTTATTCTTCTGTAACGATCACAAGGAGGATTTTTACTTTTCTTGGATTCTGCTTTAGTTGGTCTGAATTTTTAGATTTCTTGTTACAATTTTAGATTGTTTATGTACTAGGAAAACCTTATTATGAGCTGTAAATGCTCCCTTAATACCATCATTAGTTTGAATTGACAACCTTTTTTCTTAAGCCTGGAGTTTACTGGTTAGTTATGCTACTGTTAACTTCTCTAGGTTGAATGATTCTTATATAGCAACAATTTTCTACTAGTTAGTTATGCTACTAGTTAGTTGTGCTTCAAACTTAGATGGAATACTCACCATGATTTTTGCTACAGTTTTCTAATCACTAACTTCTTCTTCATACAGCCTCATATGGCTGATGACTTCAGTAACTGTTGTCTGTGTAGTCTTTCACTAACTTGTCATTTTTCATTCTCAGGCTAAACCAAGTATGTGACTTGATGCCGCACAGGCAAAAAAAAATGTAGTCAAAATTTAACCCTATGATAATTGGTATCGGAGCTTAGTTAGGCTCATTGCAGGCTTATTAAGGGAACAAGTAGCTCGGATTGAGGCTATACTTGATGTTATCCCAATGGATGAAAATACAGTGAACCTATTCGATAAGATTATTGCATTAGAAGCTGATCTTGATGAAATTCAAAATCCTTGGTGGAGGAAATTTTGAAGTTGCAAAATGACAATGATAATCTGAACATGGAGATTGCTATTATTTGAAAGGCTATAGACAGAAGTGCTAAGACTGCTGAGGATTGGCATAAAGTTAAAGTTCCTGAACCAAAGAACTTTGCAAGAAATCAAAATATGAAGGATTTGGAGAATTTTTTTGTAGGATATGGAATAATACTTTGCTGCTACTCATGTGCCAGATATAGAGAAAGTCATTATAACCAGTATGTATCTTACTGGAGATGATAAGCTATGGTGGCAAACTCGACTAGCAAATGATCAAAGTATGGGTCACCCTAAGATTGAGACATGGGATAAATTGAAACAAGAGATAAAGGACTAATTCCTTCTAAGCAATTCGACATGGATTGCTAAGGACCAGTTAAAGCAGCTGAAATAAACTGGTTTTGTTTGGGATTATGTGAAGGATTTTAGTTCCTTAATGTTAGATATTTCTAACTTATCTGATGAGGATAAACTTCATAATTTTTTGTATGGTCTGTTGCCTTGGATGCAGATGGAATTACGAAGGTAGAATATTAAAGATCTGTCAGGTGCCATTGTTGCTGCTGATGCCTTGTTGATTATTAGTTGGGCAAGGATAATGATGCTTCCTCTATTCCCAAACCAAAAGGAAAAAGGAAGGAGAAGAACATAGAGTGGAAGAAATTTGGAAAGTGAAGAGAAAATACTGATAAAGGGAAGGGGAAGTTTGCTAGTTTCTCTTCTCTGCCAAAAGGTGATCCTAAGGGTCAAGGTTATTTCTTATGCAATGGGCCCCATTATGTGAAGGAATGGCTAAAGTGAGAGAAATTGAATGCATTTTTTGTTGAGGAATCAAAAGATCAGCCTTAGATGGAGGTGGCTATACTTGTCAACCCCTTGCAGTTGTTGAATACTTGCAAAGTGGTGGCCAATGTGATAAGTACTAGTAAAATGACTCATGCTTATTTGGTGCATATTTTTATGCAGGTTAATGGTGTGAAGGTTGATGCCATGGTTGATATTGGTGCAACACACTCATTTATTACCACCAAGAATGTAGAAAGGCTTAGACTTCAAGTGTCCAAAAATGGTAGCTATATAAAGACAGTGAATATGTAAGTGCAAGCTATTGCTGGAATGGTATATGATGCATTGTTTACTATAGGAAGCTGGATAGGAAAAGCCAATTTTATGGTGAACCCTTTGGAGAACTTTAAGTTAATAATTGGCATTGATTTCATGCAAAGAGTCAGAGTTATCCCAATACCATATCTCTTTGGTATGATGGTCATGAGTGAAGTTAGTCCCTATTTTATTCCATATGTATATCCACATAGCAAGCCATGGGAAAATAGACCAAGCAATGGATGGGTGTCAGCCATTTTTATGGCAAATGCAATTTAGAAATGTGATAAAACATACTTGGCTGCATTATTAGAAATTAAGCTAGATACATGCGGAGTTACCGAAAAGTCTATTACTTAAGAGGGCCATTGATCACAAGATCAAGTTGATCTCTAGTATTGGAATGCCTTCTAGACCCCCTTACTAGATGTCTTCTATGGAGTTGGCTGAATTACGTAAACAATTGATTGATTTACTTGATGGAAGATATGTTCAGCCATCTAAAGCCCCTTATAGTGCCCCTGTTCTATTTCAAAAGAAGTAGGATGGATCATTGTAGATTTGTATGGATTATTATGCCTTGAACAAGGTTACGATAAAGAATAAGTATCCAATGTTGTTGGTGCAGGATTTAATGGAAAGGCTGAGTAAGGCATATTCGTTCACTAAGCTGGACTTATGGTTTTATTATTGGTAAATAAGGATTGTTACAGGTGATCAGACCAAAACCATATATGTAACTCGTTATGGCTCATATGAGTTTTTAATCATGCCATTTGGCTTGACAATGCCTCTACTACATTCTGTAATCTAATGAATGATGTTTTATATGACTATCTTAATGACTTTATTATTATGTATCTTGATGATATTGTCATATATAGTAACTCATTGGAAGATCACTTAGATAAGGTGTTATCATGCTTGCGAAAACATGAATTATATATGAAGATGGAGAATTGTGAGTTTACTTAGAAGGAGATCAAATTTTTAGGACACTTGGTTAGTAATTGCCAAGTGTGGATGGATCCAAAGAAGGTGCAAGCAATTGCTGATTGGCAGGCCCCTACCAAAGTAGTAGAGTTATGATCTTTTCTTGGACTTGTGAATTATTATCATAAATTCATTGTCGGCTATTCAAAGAAGGCTGTCTGTTGACTGACTTATTAAAGAAAAACTTTGTATGGGTGTAGACTGATGCTTGTAAGGAAGCCTTTGAAGGCTTAAAGGCTGCTATTGCCTCAGAGCTGATTTTATGACTGCTTGATTTTGAGTTACCCTTTTTAGTTCATACAGATGCCTTGGATAAGGCTATTGATGGTTTATTGGTGCAAGAAGGCCATACTATTGCATTTGAAAGTCAAAAATTGAACTCGATAAAGCAGAGGTATTTTGTTTATGAGAAGGAAATGTTGGTTACTATATATTATTTGCAGGTCTGGCAAGTCTATTTTCTGGGTACTAAGTTCATGGTGTAAACTGATAATATAGCTAATACCTTCTTCAAAACATAGAAGAAGTTGATTCCTAAGCAGGCTCGTTGGTAGAAGTTCCTTACTGAATATGATTTTATATGGGAGCATAAGCCAAGCAGACATAATCAAGTGGTAAATACACTTAGTTGGAAGGAAGTGTTTGCTACTTTTTATAACATTACTCATGTTGAATCTGATTTTTTTGGCAGGATAAAAGCCAATGCAGCTACTGATCAAACATATGCAAAGTTGATCAAGCAGATGAAGGATGGTACGATCCGTTGGTATTGGATCGAGGATGATCTTCTTTACTTTAAAAGAGTCACTAAAAGAAACTCATAATTCTCTTTGGTCAAGCCATCCTGGTATGGAATGAATGTTGGTATTACTGTCTCAATCCTACTTCTAGCTAAAAATGGAAGAGGATGTAGAGGCATATGTCAAGACTTGTCTAGTGTGCCAACTAGACAAGATAAAAAGGAAGAAGGAGGCAGGCTTATTGCAATTATTGCCTATTCTTGAGAAGCCATTTATGTCTGTGTCTATGGACTTTATTGGAGGATTTCTTAAGGCGAATGATATGGGATCTATTTTGGTTGTTGTTGACAAGTTCTAAAAGTATGTTATCTTTATAGATGCCCCTTTGGCTTTCTCAGCTAAAGTTACTGCTAACTTGTTTTATTGGAATATGGTAAAGTACTTCGGTTTACCCAATGATATTGTGAGCAATAGGGATAAGAGATTCATTAGCCAGTTCCAGACTTCATTATTCAATATGATGTGGATTGACTTGAAATTCTCCACAGCCAATCATCCCTAAAATGATGGCTATACTGAGCGAATTAACCACTTTCTAGAGGAGTGTTTATGATATTATGTGTTAACAAGTAAAAAAAAATTGGCCAGAGTTGCTAGATAGTGTACAACTATGTTATAATTTGCACAAGTCCTTCACAACAGAGAAGAGCCCTTTCAAGATTGTATTGAGCCAATAGCCAACAACCCTGGTTGAGGTGACCAAGCAAACTGGGGGTAAGTGTCTTACTATTAATTGGTGTGCTATTGATAAACAGGAAATATTAGCAGAGGTACAAGATAGTTTAAGGAAGGTGGCTAAAAGGATGAAAAAGTATGGTAATAAGAAGAGGAGGCTTGTTGAGTTTGCTATGGATGATAAGGTGTTGCTAAAAGATAGTTCATAGGGGCTTGGTTCTTAAGTATGATGGCCCCTTTGAAATCATTCAAAAGGTGGGAAATATGGCTTATAAGCTAAAGATGCCCAAAAGGTTGAAGGTTCATCCTACGTTTCATGTAAGCTTTCTCAAGAAATTCCATGATGATCCTGATGATACTTCAAGGAGCAAGAGTAAGCGAGTTTTGCTTATTATGAGGAAGCAATTCATGGAAGATATGGAACAAATCCTAGATCACTAAACCTTTGGCATGAGTAAGAAGAATAAGAGAACTGATTTCTTAGTGCTATGGAAAGGGATGCTTGAGTCAGATGCAACTTGGGAGAGGGACACTACACTTTGGCAGTTTAAGAAACAAGTGGAGGCCTACCTTTGAAACAGTTCAACAAGGGCATCAAATTTAGAAGGTGTAGGTGGTTTGTTAGCCCCTTGACTTAGCAACATGGCTGGAAGGGCGAGAGTGGCACACTGGCTCTCAGCTTAGGCAGACTTGACATGCAGGTGGACATGTCAACAGTGTGGATGGTAAGACAGTTATGTGAGTTTGGGCTGCTAAAGCTAGCACACGGGTGCTAGACGAGCTTGGCAAGGATTGTGTCAGGCAAGCCTTAGTAGAAGCAAGAAAATGAGGGAAAAATCTGGCTGACATAAATTTAGCGGGAAGGCAACCAAATTCGGAAGGAAGCCTTGGAGGCAAAATTTGGAGGAAAGGTTGTAGGATTGGCAGGAAGCAACTGGCACTTTGGTTGAAGGCAGTTTATGACAGTTTTGCATATGAGCAGTTTACAATAGTTATGTGTGGACGATTTCTGGGCAGTTGGCTTGGATAACTGCTAGGGCAATTACTAGATGGTTTTGACTTGAATAGTTCTCGACAGCTTTGGTAGAGACAGTTCTTGGTGGGTTTTGGCAGCTCTGTCCTAAGGTAGTTCGCAACAGTTTTGTAACTAACATGCAAGATGGCTTTGGATAGGATTGAGAGCAGTTCGCTATTCGGCTCAGACATAAATTTGTGTTTAGATTCATGTCTTAGTAGTTAGGGATGTCAACTGCCATGCAGATCATATTACTTTAACTTCCCTTACAAAAACTGCTTCACCTAGCTACCTATAAATAAAGTGGTCTTGTGTAAGCCAAGGGTTAAACCTATTGGACCCTGTCATATTATATCTCTTGTGTATCTCCTTTATTCGGTTATTAATAAAGGTTGAAAGGGATTCTCGTATGTGTTGTGTGCCTTGTTCTTATATTTGTTTGATAAAAGTTTTGTGCCTTATTTCCATATAACCTTGATTGTGTGTTGAGTGCTTTGTAGACTGAACCAAGTGCGTGACTTGGTGCCGCACAGGCAAAAAAATTTGTAGTCGAAATTTAACCCTATGATAACGACTACCATGAAAGCATCAATAACGCTATTGAACATCGTCTACTAGCTTCCATTATCGTTTTGTTGATTAGACTTTAAGAAAGCATATTTTTTTCCTTTTTCAAAAATTTAGGGGTTAATTTTTAGTAAAATTGTAAGGTTAATTTTTTTGAAATCATATTATAGTTTTTATTTTTAGATGATTTTTTGAATTTTTTTCAAAATTAATTTTATTTTGAAATCATATAATAGTTTTTGTTTTAGTTTAATGATAATTATGGCATAATATTTATTTTGAAAATAGGATTTATTATTATTGTTATTATTATAATGCTTTTGTGAAATTTCTTTTCAAAATATTATTATTTTTGAAACTAGGTTTCATAGTAGAAATAATAGGATTTTAATAATAAAAATTATAGTAAAATTAGTAAATTTAATAAATATTGTTTGATAATAATAGTAAATGGGTTTTTCAAATATTTTTTTGTCACATTAATAATTTTAATATTAGTAATATTAATAATGTTAATATTGATGTAATAATATAAATGATTTAGGTGAATATGTTAGCATCTTTAAGGATATTATTTTTCTTTGATATTTATCAAAATTATATAGGTAAATTAGGTTTATTTTTTAAATTGTAGTAATTGTAATAATATATTTCAATTATATAACATAGGGCTATATTAATATATTTATGGTTAATTTTTTTATTATGATTATAAGTTATATATAATATTATAGATTTATGGTTATTATTTAATTATAGTATTCATTTGACTTGTGAGAAAAACATATGATTTATTATATTAATTAGGTAAAATGAATTTTGATAATTATTATTAAAATTAGGTAAAAGATTATAATACTAATTAGGTAGTAAAAATAATTATATTCTTTTGATTTATGAAGTGAATGTTATTGTTTAACTAAATATTGTCAATATTTTATTTTGCTTATTTGTATGCTATGATTTGGTTTATTTAATTAATATTTTTATTCATTCATTTGGATTAGAGTTATTTGGATTAGAGTTATGCTAAGTGAATTCTATGGCTGATGTCAGGCAAGTATTAGTTTATTTAATCGATTTTTTTAAAAATTCAAATGAAATTAAATAAATCAAAATCAAATAAATTAAAAATTGAATTTATAATAATTAAAATCAAACAAATTTGTTAAAAAATTGAGTAAATCAAACCAAATAAACTAAAAATTATATTTGTAACAATTAAAAATGTATAATTAATCTAAAATAATGTCGCTTTGAATAAAATATAAAATGATATTATTTATGATTCAATTTTTCAATTTTTTAGTTAATTTGATTATTCTAATCAAAAATAGAAAAATTACAACATTATAATGGAACTAAATCAAAGAAATTGAAATTACCAAATATCATTGGTTTCGTAAGTTTTTTGAGCTTTTGATAATTTTTTTCACCCCTAATTGATGTGTACTGACACTACAAGAAAATACTAAATTAGCAATAAAAATTAACAACAAAATTTTTTTTTATCATTAATTAACAATGATACACAAATAAAAAAAATACTTTTACTAAAAAAGAAAGAAATAGCAATAAATCTTAAATTATTACTGATGTGAAATAAAATTATAACAAAAAATATGATCCCAAAGTTAATAATGAATTTGCAATAAAGTTGCAATAAATTATTTAACAACAGATTTTATTTAGTTGATAATTAATAATGATTTGAAAAATAGTTGGTATTTAGTAACAAAATGTATAAAGTGAATAAAAGTTTTTTTGTTAAATTGTTATTAAATAATTAAACATATTATTTAACTAACATAAAAATTAATTAACAAAATTTGTTTAAATGCAATATAATTAAAATAAATATTTTTAATTTCACATAGCATTTATAAATCACATTTAAATATTTACAATTTTATTTTAAAATACATTTATGATTTTTCAAAGATTTTATTTAATAATGACAATTTATTTTTAGATAATGATCTTAATATTTATTAAACACTTATCTATTTTTTAATTAAGTTAATTATCTAATTATTGAATTAATTAATACTAATACCTACATTTGTTTGATATTTATACAAACTTGATGAAAATTAACAACTATCTTAAGTACAGTTGTAAATTATAAAACACAAAAGTCATTTTAAATTAACAACAATATAAATAGTTCTTACTAATTTGCAATTGATTATATACAATTATAAGTTAGTAAGGGTTTTAAGTTTTTGTTGTATGTTAGCAACAAATTTAAAAATCTATTGCTAATTTAGCAATGGTAATCAATTTTGTTGAAAAATATGCAATAATTGCTATATCTTTTCTAAATTAAACTAATGATTACAATTGATGAAAATTCTATATTAATGAATAAATTCAATTACTTTTTAATTGATACATGGTTTATTTATTATTATATAAATTATCATATATATTTGATGTTTCAAAAATATTATTTATTTATTGTGTAATTAGTTCCTTCAATTGTTTCTATTTAGTAATGGTATTTGTTTTCAATTGTAGGGTTTGCAACTATTTTTTATTTTCTTGGAAATTTATAATTATTTTATTTGTTACTAATTTTTAAAAAAAATTATTTCTCTACCGAATTGAAATTACATGTTTTTATCCTTCTCTCTCCCTAAACTGAATCCCTAATTTTGATACCAGGTTAGGATAATGTTTTATTAATTCAATACTAACTTTGTAGAGTCATCTGATTCGCTTGAATTTGGGCTTGTTTCTTCATCTTCATCGAAAAAACTGTGTCTCAAGGTCATTGATACTTAGAAATAAAAGCAACTATGCTTTATTAATTCTATTTTTTGAACTGATAAACTTTATTCTTCCCAAACATGTTTTAGTGTTGTAAATTTTTACTCGAACAAGTTTAACTCCTCCAAATTTGAATGAATAACAAACTCAAACATGTTGCAACAACCAGATTAATAATGTCAACAAAAGCATCTTGATTTTATGAAATAAATGCAAGATATGATGATCCAAATAAATGAAAATTTAGACGTTTCTTTAGATATTTTATATTATCTATTCTAGTGATAGTCTATATTATTATGGTTAAGATACATGAAATGTTTTTACTTTTTATTTTGGTATCTAAATGAATCTTTTGGTATTTATGTGAATAAATGTATATATTATGTATAATTGAAGTTATTATGGTTAAGATACATGAAATGTTTTTACTTTTTATTTTGGTATTTAAATGAATCTTTTGGTATTTATATGAATAAATGTCAATTTGAAATTTTCATGGTTCCCTTTAATTAATGTAGAAATTTTATTTTTAAAATGAATTAGTTTATATTTTAAATAAAATTATTATAAAATTAATTAAGTTTACTAACTGATTAGAAATAATTTGTTAAAGAAAATCTATTATTAAGTAGCAACCATTTAGCAATTATAACAATTCATATGCTAATTACCAATAATTTTGAAACTATTATTAATTAATAATGATATTAATTTATAATAACATTGCAATTATTCACATTGTTGTAAGATAACATTAAATATAAATTCTTGTTAAAAGTTTTAAATCATTACAAAATAGTAACAAATTAACCATTGTAATTTTGTAAGAATAAATAAATAATTGTAAAACTTTAACTATTAAAAATAGTTACTAAATACAAATGCATAATATATTTGAAATTTTCCAATAGATTGATTACATGTTAATGTGCAACTATAAATATTGTTGTTATTTTGTAATAATATATAAATGTTGTAAAATTGTAATAATATATTTGGTTACTAAATTGTTGTAAAAGTAGTAATTGTTTACTGAAATAGTTACTAATGTATATACAATTAGTAGTTTAACAACAAATTGCCTTGATTGCTAATTAGTGACAAAATAATATTTAACAATTATTTAGCAATTGTTTGACCAATTGCTAGATTGCTATTTTTTATTGTGTGAATTAAATTATATTAAATTATGATGTTATTTTATTGTGAATAATGTAATTTGATAATTTAATTAGAATTAAATTATCATGATTTCCCTTAACATTAGAAAGTACTAAAGATGATTATGAAATTTTGAGAACTTTCATAAGGAAAATGAATATTTATCTCATTTACTGTCACTTTTATGGAGCTACAACAAGTATGGAGCTGAAATAGGATTAAGAGCTTTAAAGTCTTTTTCTTGTAACTATGTATTGCTAAACAGTTTTTTCCTTTCATATATTAGTGCTATGAAATATTTTGACTATTGGAACTTACATTAAGTTGCATGAACATTATAGTTTAGCCACTTGATAAAATTCATGGTTTGAAAATTTAGGCTAAACTCTTAAGTCATGTTTAAATGATGTATCATGTAAGATGAATTTTGGATAATGTTTCATGATTTAAAACTTGCTTGTTATATATCTCAAGTGCATGAGAATGATTAAACTTGCTTCATCATGCTTGGAATCATGGTACAACTATATCAAAAATGGCATGATTATACCGTGCCTTTCTATTTAATTTGTAGCAATTAAGAGGTACATTGATAATAAGGCATACATCTTAACTAATTGGTATCATTATATACTAAGTTTTGTGCATCTTGGAGTAAAAGGATGGTATATTTGAGCAAGTCTCATCAATTAATTGACATTTAACTGGATATTCTGTAGTCAGGTAGGTTGACAAAGCAGTTGAGTAGGTTTGAGTAAGTAAAAGTATGATGAAGCAACTTATGATCACCACTATTCTTGTCAAGTTGCATGTGATTCTCTCTTATGTATTCATGGATTTTAAAGATATTAAGTAAATTAAAATATAATATATAATTTAGATTACTATTTTAGTAAAATATAAAATATATAGATTGTTGATAAAGAAAAATTATTGTATGCAAAGACCATGATGGAAAAGGAAAACCAAAAACTGTTACTAAATTAACTAGAATAAGATCCTTGAAATTCTTGATTTTATTATCTTTCAAGAATTCAAACCATAATTCTAATGAAGATAGAGAAACAAAAACTTATTAGCCATAGGTTCCATGATAAGGGCTCCAAGATGGTCCAAGTTTTCACCTTTGCTTTGGTTATCGCAATGATTAATATGCCACCGTATTCCATGTATGGTAACTTGTAATCTACTTTATGGGCTCTAGCAAGAATTATACTGATGTCTCTAATTATTACATCATACTTGGCCATGTCTAAATCAATCAAACAAATAATGGAGTCTTATATTAACAAAAATTGGTTAATAAGATAAAGATGAATAATACGTACCCCTAAGAAAACTTGATCAGCCAATTGACCATAACTTCTAGTACTCTTTCCATCAGATTTGATGAAAGGAATGTAACAATAAGGTAGAGCATTCTTTATTCCATCCATTGCTTTGTTGAAAATATAGATGGAAAATCTGGTAACCGTTGACCTGTTAGTGATAAGATCTATTGGCACGTTCATAAATTCTTAGAATCCCTCCTTCACCTGCACTCCAATATGCAACCAATTGTCTATTTTAATTTTTGCACCATTAGGCATATAACAAGTCAAATAATTTGGATCTGGGATTGGTTTAAGAGCAAGACCATGACTATTGGTGGAACCAAAATTTTCTTTTGTATTTACGATGGCTATTGGAGAAAGAGCACTAAGGAAAACAAGACAGGCATCAACAGCTTACAAGGCATCAATTAAGGAAGGTATAAGTCCAAGTCCATACTCATTATCAATGTAAATAGCAAGTGCTGCTCTCCAACTAAATGGCTCAAACATTTCACTTATGGCATGCACTTATGTTTTTTCATTTTGGGTGGCTTGAAAAAAGTAAGGACTCCTAATGGAAGTAAGAGATGAACTTGATGCAAAAAATGAGATAATGGACACCTAAGCTTTTTCCCTAAGTTGAATTATGTTAATGTTGTTGGTCCCTGTTATTGCTTGCACTCCCTCATTTTTAAGCAAGTCCATAGCTTTTTTTTCTCCAAATAAAATCATCAGTTCTAAGTGTATCATGCATCCATTTCATTAAATTTTTAGACCAAATCAAAATAAATAATAATTTTTTAAAAAATAAATTATCATGTGAAATACATTGAAGATAACATGTAATAGCTCTAAATGAGCCAAGAAGAAGGTGGCTCTTGTATGGAGAACAGTCTGTTGGAGCTGAAATTACTACTAAAACTCCAATAATTGTTTAATTTATTTTTATTTGCTAAGTTATAGGGGTTGTTATTTAGCCTTAAGTCTATTTGAATGCTAATTTAACATTTTTGCTAAAGCTGAACGTACTTTATAACTTTTACCATGATTAATGTACTGCAAATTAGGATTAGCATTAGGTAAAAATTAGCAGTTTTTTTGCTATATATGAACTGCTAGTAGAAGCAGTTTTTTGTATCAGCAAAATACACCATCAATAATACAAAATAACTCTTCATTAAATTTGTTCTTCTCCATTAAAGTCTATTTACATTTAGTTGCAGTTGTTGTTCTACTCATTTAATTTTTTCTACTAACTCTTTCAATGGAATCAGAGCAATAATTTCTACAAACTTTATGGCAAATTGCTTTAAATGGTTGCTGGCTCTTCAACACCTCTAATCCCTTTCTTAGATGGAAACTATTATCCTATATGGTATGTCAAAATGAATTTTTACCTTAGATCATAAGGTCTATGGAAGGTGATAGAAACTAATAAAGATCCACCAGCTTTGAGGGTCTATCCAACCATTATTCAGCTACAGAATCATGAACTTAAGCTTTTGAAGAAGGACAAGACTATCACACATCTGCACTCAGCATTGACAGTCCATATTTTCACCTCTGTAATGAACTTGGACACACCCAAAGCCATTTGGAACTAGTTATAAGAGCATTTTTGAAGAAACTAACAGAGTTAAAGCTGGTAGGTTATTGACTTTATGAAGAGAGTTTGAGCTCCTAAGAATGAAAAATGATGAGCTAGTGAAAGAATACATTGTCAGAGTTATGGAAGTCATCAACTAGATGAGGCTGCATGGAGAAAAAGTTGGTGATCAGAAGGCTGTGGAGAAAATCATGGTAAGTGTTCCATCTAAGTTTAAAGCAAAAATTACTGCTATAGAAGAGTCATGCGACCTGGAGAAGTTGATAGTAGCACAAGTGACCAACAAACTCAACACTTAGAAAAAAGGCTATTAATTAGGATTGATGATGATGTTGAGGGAGCATTTACAGCTCAAAATAAGGCTGACCTGGTACATAAATAGCCTAAAATTATAGTAAGAAATCTGAAATTTAGACCAACTGAAGAAGAATCCAAGAAAAGCAAAAATCCTCCTTGTGATCATTACAGAAGAACAAACCATCTATCAGCCAATTGTTGGTTTAGAGGCAAGCCAAAATACAAATGCTTCTTCTGCAAAAAGACTAGTCACATGCAGAAATTTTGCAAAGCAAAACAGAAGCAAGAGCAGAAACCAATATAATATGCTAACAACATTGTAGAAGAAAAGAATATCAAAAAGAAGATTGAATTAGAGGAATTATTTATGGCTTCACATGTTTAAGAACCATCTTAGAACTCAACTTAGCTCATTAACAGTGGCTGCACAAGCCATATAACACCTAACCTATCCTTTTTCATTCAAATAAACTGTAAAATTATTGCTAAGGTAAAGCTTAGAAATGGAGCATTAGTTCATGCTAGAGGAAGGGGAGTAATATCCGTCAATATAAGCTAAGGTATGAGGTAAATTTCTAATGTTTATTACATACCAAAATTAGGTAAAAACCTCTTAAGTATGTCGTTGATGATAGAAAGTAGTTATGGAATGTATTTCAAAGATGATGCTTGCTTTATTTATGAATTAATAGGGAAGAAATTTACTGTAATAAAGATGGTTGGCAAAAGTTTCAACCTAAAACTTAAATTTGTGCATGAAAGTGTCTATAATGCCAGGATTGATGCAAGCTTAAAGTAGCATAAGAGATTCGGTCACTCAAATTTCACAACCTTGAAGTACATGTTCAATGCAAAAATGTGTCATGATTTGCCTAAAATTGAAGAGATCAAACAGGTGTGTGAAGGCTGCAAGCTTGGAAAGCAAACAAGGTTACCATTTTCAAAAGGAGGAGTCCTTAGAATCAAAGCAAAGTTAGAGATAGTCAACTCAAACATTTATGGTCTTATGCAAAATTTGTCACTCAACGACAACAAATTTTTCATAACTTTTATTGATAATGTAACTAGAATGTGTTAGGTATATTTCCTTAAGAATAAGAGTGATGTTTTTGAGGTTTTCAAGTCTTTTAAAGCTCTTATTGAAAAATAAAGCAGGAGCTACATCAAGGTTTTAAGGACTAACAATGAGGGTGAATATACCTCATCTAAATTTAATGATTTTTGCAGAACTTTAAGTATTATGCATCAGTTGAAAATTGCCTACTCACCCCAGTAAAACAGGGTTTCAAAAAGAAAAATAGAACATTAATAGAGATGGCACGTTGCATGCTATTTGAGAAGAAAGTGCCTAACAAATTCTAGGAAAAGGCAGTTGTAACTACTGCATACCTGCAAAATCGACTGTTTACCAAAGTAGTTAACAAGATGACTCTATTTGAGGTGTGGTAGGGCCACAAACTTTCAATAAAGCACCTGAAGAAATTTGGTTCACTATACTACTCTCATATTCTTACGGTGAAGAGAAGCAAGCTAGATGAAAGAGCCTCAAAGGGAATTTTCATAGGTTATGTAGCAAATTTAAAGAGTTTTAGGATATTTGATATTCAAACTATGAAGATTGTCATCATTCAAGATGTGGAAATTGATGAGGATATGTTTTAGGATTTCAAAAACAATGAAACATAAAAGAATGTAGATCTAGAAACTGTTGATATAGAAATTACCAATTTAGTACCTGATAATTCTAATTTTATTGTGCATAATACCATAGATGGAGAGATCATTTGAATAAGACCCCGTAGTGAAGTATATGAGAGATGTAATCATACCTTCATTGAACCAATAACTTTTTCAAAAGCTATAAGATCAATTGAGTGGATAAATGCTATGAAGGAGGAGTTGAATATGATTGAGAAGAATGATACTTAGCAGCTAATGGACCTACTGTATGAAAAACTTGCAATTGGAGTTAAATGGGCTTATAGAATAAAGTTTAAACTTGATGGAACTATCCATAAGCACAAGGCCAAGCTAGTAGTGAAGGGTTTGCTCAAATTCTTAACGTAGACTACGGTGACACCTTTGCACCAGTAGCAAGGCATGACACGATCAAGTTGCTGCTGGCAGTCACAGCTCAAAAAGGCTAATTTTGTATATCAATTGGATGTCAAATCTGCATTCTTGAATAGTGAGTTGCAGGAAGAAATCTATATGTAGCAACCTGAGGGCTTTAAGGTTCATCAATAAGAAGATAAGGTGTACAAGCTTAAGAAGGCCCTGTATGGATTAAGACAGGCTCCAAGGGCCTGGTATGAGAAGATTGACTCCCATTTGATCCAAAATGGATTCAGGATTGACTCCCATTTGATCCAAAATGGATTCAGGAGTGATAATGAAGCTACCTTGTATTTAAAGCTTGTTAATGGTCAAAGTCAACTAGTTTCACTTTATGTTGATGATTTACTAGTGATCGGTGTATTGCATGGAGAAATATCAGATTTTAAACTTGTTTTGCAAAGCAAGTTTGAAATGTGTGATCTTGGCTTTATGAACTACTTTTTGAGAATGAAAATCCATCAAATTAAGCAAGGAATCTTGATTAGTTGAAGGAAGTATGCATTTGATTTGTTAAAAAGATTCATACTTGAATCATGCAAGGAAGTCTCAACACCTTTAATCCTCAATGAAAAGCTATCGAAAACTACAGGCAATAAACTTAAGGATCCAATAGTTTATCGAAGCATAGTTGGCAGTCTACTCTACTTGATTGCTACAAGAATCAATTTGATGTTTCCTATAAGTTATTTATCCAAATTTATGGTTGTTCCAACTAATTTACATCTTGTTGCTACCAAACATGTATTGAAGTACATTAAAGGAACATTCAGAGATGGAATTTTATATAAGAAAGGGAAGGTAGTTGAGCTGATGGGATTCTCAGACAGTGATTGGGTAGACAACCTTGATGATATGAAGAGCACGTCAAGGTTTTTTTTTCTATTGGCTTAAGAGCACTCTGCTGGAGTTTGAAAAAACAACAGGTGGTTGCTCAGTCCTTAGCTAAAGCAAAATATATTGCATTGGCTAGAGCAGTTAACCATGCTATTTGGTTGTAGAAGATTTTGAAAGACATTGGATTCAAACAAGGTAAAGCAACCATGATCTATTATGACAATAAGTCTGCCATTGCAATTACAGGAAATCTAGTACAACATGGATGAACTAAGCATATTAATGTTAAGTTTCATATTGTGAGAGAGACTGAAAAACATGGATATATCAAGGTGGAATACTGCAACTCTTAGCTGTAACTTATTGATTTGCTCACCAAATCTCTATCTAGAGCAAGGATTGATTTGTTGAAGAAATCACTTGAAGTTTTAGCCAATAATTTCAAGGAGGAGAATGTTGGAGTTGAAATTGCTACTCAAACTCTAATGATTGTTTAATTTATTTTTATTTGCTAAGTTTTGTTAGTCTTAAGTCTATTTGAATGTTGATTTAACATTTTTGCTAAAGTTGAACTAACTTTATAGCTTTTATCATGATTAATATACTGTGAAATTGGGATTAGCATTATGCAAAAATTAGCAATTTTCTGCTATATATGAACTACTAAGCAATTTTTTGTATCAACAAAATACACTAGTAATACAAAAATTAGCAATTTTTTCGGCTAACTCTTTCACAGTCCTTGTCCAATAGGCCCTGCCATGGGAATCATAGAAATCCGACAGAGACACTTGGAAACAACTCATCCACACGTTCCCTTTCCAATCATTCTCAATATCATCTTCAACTATCGCTCCAATTTTCACTTCATCTCCTGCCAGTTGCTGAACCAAAATTTCCATTAACAAGACTACTGAGAAAGCCAGAGCAGGTCCTGCTATCAGACGCGGCTTCATGAAGAGTTATAGATATGGCTCCTCATAATTTACTTTGAAATTTTGTTATTCAACGTCTCTGGCAAGCCCATATCATGTATAGGCTGTTGCTGTTATGGTAGAATGTGCTTTTAACTTAGTTAATTTTTTATTATCAAATATGATATTCTCAATTACACAGTTCATTTATAATATAATTACATCTTACATATTCATTTATAATTAAATAAAAAGGAAAAATATTCAAAACAAAGATAGATCAATGGACGAGAAATTCATTGACAAGTAATTACATATACGTCGAAGGAGCAGCAGTTGAGTAGAGTGATAGAGAGAAGAGTTAGAGGGTGGATTATGCCATTTATATATTACTTAATTAACAAAGTTTCAGCATAAGAAGGAGCGGTCGACCCATTTAGTTTATGTTGCTATGGCATGATTTGACGTTATTGAAGTAAGTATCTATGACAAGTATGGCATATAAAATAGAGTTGAGACTATTATCATCATTGACCTTGACTATATTAAAAATAAAATAAAATTATAGAATGTTTTTCAATTTAGTTATGGATATAATACATCAAATTAGATATGAATAAAATAAAAATTAATTAAATTACATATAAATATACTGTTATCTAAACTAACCCAGCCTACTGGATTCCTATATTCTAAAACATCTTCAGTTGCGTAATTTCTTGTGCATTACATTTGATGCAGCCAGAAATTCAAGAGTGAGGATTACATTTTATTCTATTACTATTTTCAGATAAAACAATATTAATTAAATATTTTATATCATTATTTAATGATGAATTTTTATATTTGTGATTATTAATCTATCTAATTTTTATAATGTTTAAATAAATATATATGATGATATATTAACACTTTATTAATTAAAATATTAACACGTGTACAAGATTAGTTATTATTACATCATCCTATATATATATTTATATATATTAAATATACTTATTAATAAATTTAATTTATATATTAAGTGTTTATAAAGTAAATATTTTTTCCATGTAAATTATACACCATTCAAGGCATCTATATCATTTTTAAACGATTTATTTTGCATTATATTTCTCAAATTATATATAATTATTCATTTCATAAATTATAAATAATGTCTATATATAAAGTTTAAAAATATTTGACAATTATCAGCACAATGACTAATGACTATAATATATATCAAAAGGATATTTACTTTATAAATAATTGGTATAAAAATTAAATTTATTAATATTAAAATATATACATAGGATATTATAATAATAATTAGTTTTGTTTAGGAGGTGGAGTGTTTATTAAATTGAGTAAGGTGGATTGTGTTGTTTCTTAAATTGAATAGGAAGTGGATAATTATATTTATTAAATTGGGTCACAAGATTTTATTCTTGGGCTAGACGGGTTCTTCCTCCTCCTTGTTCTTCTACATTTCCAACCTATAAACTAGAAGAAATCACTAGAAAACACAGCCTCGCTCATCCAAAACCACCATCCCTCTCCTCCCACCATACTAGAAGTTGGGGCACCATCCCTCACTCCCCATCGCATCGGAAGCCGGGCTTAAGCTGTCCGCCCACCTCTAGTGGTGCCTCTGCCCATGCTGATAACTTCTTAAACCCAATTTTACCGTGTTCAAATATAAATATTAATTTAAAATTACTTTTTTTAAAAAGATTTATTCAAATATAATTTTAAATTTTCTCACACAATATATTTTCATCATAATTGATCAAATAATAATATTTAATAGAATATTACTTTTATAATTCTTTTTATATTTCTATAATTACTCTTTTTAAAAGTCAAAAGTTGTATGGTTAGAATAACTTACTTTCCAACATTAACAATATTTAACCAGTCAAAGTTTAAAATCTTTTTAATATCATAAATAATTTTAGCATGTTTGATGGAATCTATTTAGAATCATTTTGTTAAAAGATAAATATTGATAAGGTAGATGTTACCTCCATTTTAGAGTTAGAAATATTATTGGAGATCAAACTCTACATAATGTCCAAATTAGTATCACTTAAAGAATGTATAGCAACTCCTATTACAGGAACAAGAAATATTATTTGTAATCATGATTTTCTTACGAGTAATGAATAATTGATGATAGAATATAAGTAATTATAATTATGTGAATGCATTAGAGTTAAAAGATAACATCACTCTGCTATCTTAAAGAGGCTGAGAAACTTGATAATGAAACAAAAGACTTACGGTCAGCAGTGGTCAAAGCGAGCAACACTCCTCTACTGTAGCTTAACAAAACAGAGGCAGTAACCCTAACCAAGACACATCGAGCTAAACGACAGCTCTACACCCTACGAGCTATAAACCATAGCTCTGATACCACTAATACATGTCA
>CANYBF010287170.1:0-11923 GCA_948192965.1 Dalechampia spathulata
TTTTAAGGGTTAGAAACCTACGGTTTTCTTAAGTTTCTTTCCTTATTTCCTTAAGCCAAATACCCCTAAACCCTACTAAAACTCCTACTTAGTGATTCTAAGCATCCCTAACGTCCGAGAACGTGAATTAGAAGCTAATCACGAATAGAGACAAGATCACCGGCTTAAGCTAGAAGTAACTTGCTTTTCAGGTTTGTGCTAGATGCTTGTTGTTAGTGCTAGTTTTATATGTTTAGCCACCTACGGCTTGTTTCTATTGCCGGGAGACTTGAACCAAGTCTAGGCTTGTGTTTCTGTCTTGTATTTCATTGATTGAGACGTGCTATATGCATGGTTATGATTGGGAATGCTTGGATTGATATTTTCCTTGCATGTTAATGCGATGAATTGTTCTAGCTTTCATGTTTATGATGAATTAAGGTTAATGACATGCTGACATGCATGGAGGTGATTGATGAGGAAAGAAAGAGAGTAAAGAAAATGAGAAAGGAGGGCAGAGCTCAGCTCTAGGCACACTGGATCAACAATGAATGGGATTCCTTCGGGGATCATTATATATATAATCTCCTGAGATGGGAGATGAGTATCGAGTGCAGGGCACTCAACAGTTAAATAGCCTTCTACGGGAGATGAGTACCGGTACCTATCGGGATTCAGCGTGTGCGAAAGGAATGTGCACAATTACAGGAAAACAAGAGTGAATGAGAGAAAGAATGATGAGGGTGAATGTTAGGAGCATTAGCATTTGCATTGCACGAGATGCTAGGATTGACATGCTCTGTTACGATGTTTATGATGACTTGCTATATGTTTCATGATTGATTATATGTATTTCTAGCACCACTGAGTTTATCTCAGCGTTTGTCATTTGATGAACGTAGGTTCAGAGCCCACGGAAGAGCGTTCAGAGAAGGATTAGAGGTCGTCAGCTGAGACTGACGGATCTCAACTTGGTACGGGACTTCTGAGGCATACTCCGGCTCCTTTTGGATTGTGTAGCTAGGGTGGCAGTAGTCTTGTATTCATTGTTTAGCTTTTAATGGTAGTATGTACGCACTTACGTATTGTATAACAGGTTTTATTTATATGAAATACAGTATAGCATGTTATTGTTTATTGCTTGAATGTATGAGTATCCTGGGATGATGTTTGCACATCACGTTGTTTCCGCCGCACGACCACCATTAAGCTTAGGAACGTGTCCCCATACGACGTCTGCATGATGCATCCCTTGTGGTGCATGCACTGGTCTTCTTCTGGGGACCGCTGTCTGTGCTACGGGAGCATGTCCTCCTGGGTATGGGCCGGGTATGACATGTATGGTATAGATTATAGAAAATAATACGAGTTTGAGCTGCTATATACAACTAACAAAGCAACTCAGAAAGAGCATGTTGTCCATAACATACAAATTGATAAGACCTTAAGGTTATTTCTGTCTGGACTTGTCAACCTTCCGTTTCGGCTCATCTAACTCGGCCTTCTTTTATTAATCCAGGCCTTTATTATATGTTTTGTAAATATTCATAAATTTCAGAAAAAAAAATCCACTTTTTTTTTATAAATTTTCAAAAAATGTCACTTTTCTTTCATTTCTGAAAATTTTTCGTCGATTGACCATACCAAACCCAATTAATTAAACTATGAAAATCAATTAATATTAATTTATTTTTTAATACCATAATAAACTTTAGGTTACCGAAATCCTTATATTTTATCAGGTACGAAATTGAAAGAATGGAAGGGCCAGATTAAATACACATATAGAAATAGACATACACCACCCAACAAAAGAGTTTATCTCAAATATCCAGTAAGGAGGACAGATTAATTAATTAAAATACAATAATTAGAAGCGGATAATTAGATGGTCCAAAATGCATTATAACACTGTGATGATGATGATGATGAAGAAGAGCTTCTATTAGCAAATCCCAAAAGGTTTAACACCCGTTGTGGGTGCAGACAAATGGAGCATTATATACTGTAATTGAAGAGGTACATAAGACATGCTCTCCCCAATTCAACGCTTATCACAGTATTTACATCTATATTACTTTCATAGAATGTATTGTACCAAATTCGAATCCGTTAGATCATGAACGGTGTCGGAGAGAAAGTTGGAATGACGGTGAAGTGATTTCGCCTGAAATTGCAAAACAAGTTTTCCGACTTAATTAATCGTCATCAGAATTAAATACTTTCTGCGTTTATATTTTGAATTAAACAATTTAAAAGAAAGGAAACGTAAAATGATTAATAGGATGTGAAACTGACTTCAACAAGATAAGCAAGCGATAAGCCGAAACGAGACTTTGACGGCTTACCTGTCTTCATTGTAGCTACCCATATGACGGGACCCACCTCCTCCTCGACCACCACCGCTACTCTTCCTTTTCACCGCCCTCTCCGCCTTCTCCTTCGCTACTACCGCCATGTTATCCTCTGATATAGAAGATAACGTCGGTTTCCAATCAGCTGTGGCAGCTGCACAATTACCAGAAGTCGTTCCTACTCTTCCTCTTTTTTTTCTGCGCTTACATTGTATTGCCATCAGTACTCGTGTCTCCTCTGACTGCCGACCATCACCTCCTCGTCCATGACTTCCCTCGGCTTCATCATCATCCTTAAGAGAGCTGCTCGCAGTTGTCGACCCACAACATGCCACCAATTCCAACAAAAACTTCATCTATCTGACCACCTGTGCAATATTTAACCGGTACAAAATTCAATAGCAATAATTAAAAAAAAAAAAACCTCAATCAACAGATTGCAAAAACCCAAAATTCTTACCGTTAAAATGATAAAAATTTGTATAAAACGACGACTAAAAGAAGGAAAAGAAAACTTCGTATTTCTGTGTATAATAATGGATTTTAGCTATGGAGAGTCGAGTAGTTAAGGATTATTTAGTACACGTTAGTTATGGTGGGGGAAGAGGGTGAGATACTGGTGGTGGTGGCAGGGAGACGACATCGTCAAGGGGTTTTATGGAGGAAAAGCTTTGGCGTTATCTCACCAGATTATAATAACTGGACATCCAGTTGTTGTTTATTACATTTATGCCCTCCGCTGATCTGGCGTCTGAACCATATTTTCGGATAGGGACGGAACAGGTTGCATTCTATTCATATTTTAATGTATTAATTAAATTTGGAATGATAAATTAAGTTAATTGATATAATATAAATTAGATATAATAGTTTCCATTGTCAAATGAATTTTTTTTAATTTATATATTAATTAGCTTTATCATGAGAAGATAAGTTATATTTTCCTATTTATTCTAATGATAATTTTCATGCATTCTTTACTACTTCCTAAATCCTATAATAATATGAATGTTTTTATCAAAAATAATAATTATGATTAAATTAGATATACATAAATTAGAAATCTCCAATATGTATTAGCAAAATTGGATGGTGACGAGGCCGCATGCTCTAATATTTAATTCTATTGATTCAATTCTTTAAAAATAAAAATTATTTATCCTCTATGCGATCTCTCCTAATAAAAAATTAATAATTATTTTATACCTCTTCCTTCTGAAAGAGTAATTTCTTTCCTTTTTCATATTTTTCTTTTTTCGGCTTAAACTTTGTCATATGATTATGCAGATAATCTCTATTAAGATGTTGGATTAGTAAATAATAACAAAAATTAATGTAAGACTTGGACCTGTGAATTTAAAGTAAAAAGGTTAACATGTAAAATATTAAATATATAAAAATTCAAAACAATTTTGGAAATATAAGAATGTAAAAATTGTTTTTAAAAAAAAGGGAGGATATGAGTGGGTTTCCACTAACAGGGCAACTTTTATAATGTCCCACAGGATCAAGTAAGTTAGTATTTTCTTTAATTGCAAATTTTTATACGTTCTATTTAGTTAGAATATGAGACGAGACCATTCCTAATAAATAATAATTTATTTAAAAACGTGTAATTTTTTTAAATCTTTTTCCATGAAGAAAATAACCCAAAGTTTTTCCTTTCTAAACCCGCCTAACAAAATCATCATTTTTCCAATGAAAAATCACTTACTTTGCAATAACGATAATATCATCGAGTTAATCAATGAGTTGGTAGCTTTATGGGCAACCCACTCAACAACCATGGGAGTGGAATTATTAAAAGGAAAAAAAAATCTGGATTGCAGAATGACATAACGCACCCTCTTTCCATCTTCATCATCTGTGTATTTATCGCAATCTTTAATATTTCCGTTTACAGAAATGTAAGCTTGTCTTAGAATCAATTAATGCATCGCCAGCTTCCTCATAAGAACCAGCAAAATATGCATTCCAATGGCATAGCTTTTGCCTTGGAACTTAAGGTAAATGGAATTGCCAAATCAATAGAGCATTAAATGTGGAATTAATAAAAGCACCAAGACCTCCTACATGATGTGTAGCCTTATAAACAAACTCTTCTATATTAGCTTATCCTCCTTTCACCTTCATTAATAATATATAATAATTAAATAAAATACGATTATTTTTTCATTGATCAATAAAATCATTATACTGACTCGATCATCATGTTTTGCATATAAATATGAAAAAAATCTACAAAAAAAAATAATAGTCATACTTGTCATGATATTTACTTCTTTGATTACCTTGAAGAATATTAGAAACATATTCATAAATTAAAAATATTAAAATATTTCATTCATCATATCATATAATATATATAAATAGAATTTAAATATAAAAGAACTATTTTATTCTTTTTAGCCCTGATAGTTCGATGTTAATCCAATCTTAGTTCCCCTTCCGTCTTAATTAAAATGATACAAATAACTCTTATTTAAATATTAAAAAATTATCAAAACACCTTAATTTTATGATTACTAAATTACTCTTTTATAATTTTTAAATACTTTATCAATTATGAAAGTTAAATAAAAGAGAAATATTTAATAAGTAAAATAAATAACAATAAGTATGTAAATTTTGTAAGAAAAAGGTTTCAAAATAAAAATGCAGTTAACTTGAGTCATAAAAATAACCATATATTTCATCTATTGTATATCCTCCTAGAAATAAAAACCAGTTTTTTTCTTTTAATTCTCAAAAACTTATCTTCCTGATAGTTCAATGCTGATCTAATCTTAATTTCCTCTTTTATCTCAATTAAATGCACAAATAACTTTTATTTAAATATTAATAAAGTATCAAAAAACCTTAATTTTACAAGTACTAAATTACTCTTTTATAAATTTTAAATATTTTATCAATTATAAAAGTTAAACAAAAGATAAATATTTAATAAGTAAAATAAATAACAATAAGTTTGTAAATTTTGTAAGAAAAAGATTTCAAAATAAAAATGCAATTAGCTTGAGTTGTGAAAGTAATCATTATTCTCAAAGGATATTTTATCAATTGTATACCTTCCTAGAAATAAAATAAAATGTTCTATTTATAAATAGGAAGCAACAAACAGCAAGCAATGAACTAGAAGAAGAGAAGGTGTTTTTGTTGTATGTTTTATTTTAAAGTAAGATATGGTATTTATAAGAAATAAAAGAAGTGAACATTAGAAAATATTAAATATTATTTCAGGGATAAAGATGAGAGGATATGAGAAGTAAAAGAAATAATGGAGAAAACATGGTAATAGAAAATGTTATTATAACCTTAAGTAAAACTTAGTAATCGGATATTGTGATCCCATGAAATTATGGTATTTGTGTCTGCAAGTGCCCTCATGAAATGAGTGAAAAACTACCTGTATTGGGCTTCAACCCAAGTTCTTATATGTACGAGATCTTGTCCCTACCAAGCCCTTTAAAAGCACAAGTAGGGAAGTCTATAAATAAATGAAAAGCATACTCTTTATTTTTTAGATGTCGGATAAGAGGCTTATGAAATACCTCATCCTAATTCCCAACAATCCCTCACATATTTTAAAATACTAATTAAAAGAATGCATGCTAGTTTCTCTATTGAATATATAATGCGTTGATACTAATGTCTTTTATACTATGAACCAGATCTATAGATAGATTAAATATAACTTACAAAATAATTGATAAAACATCTAGCTTTTATGAACCAATAATTCTTGTTATAAATTAGAGATCTCGCCTATCACCTTATATTCAGATAAATTTTTTGTTTAACATGATATCACACTAATAGGCTATGCACATGTCTGGTATTTCATGAATACTCTAAAAAGTTTATCAAAGTTTCATAGAAATGACCTCACTTTACACTCACATAGATGATTTTCATCAAATGTGTATTATACTTTACACACCATCTATAAGGAATATGAAAATCATTAAGAGTTTATCAACCCATCTTTCTCTTGAATGCAGTATAAAACTTCTCACATCATAAGAAGGGATATGAAATTTATGCTAACAAAATTAATTCTGACTTGCTATTACCCATATGTACATATTTCGTAGGATTTCCAATCATATAGGTTGACTTACCATAATGATTAATTTTTAAATTAGTTGAATTCTCATTCCCCTTCATGTTTCATCAATTAATTTTCTTCCTAAAGGTTTAGTCAAATGTTCTGCCAAATTCACTTTTAACTTCACATAATCAATGAAAATAATTTCATCTTTCAATAGTTATTTTATCATATTATGTCTTAAACGAATGTATCTATTCTTACGATTAAAGGTTTTATTTTTAACAATTGTTATTACTGATTAACAATCATAATGCATAGACACAAAAGGTGTTGATTTTATTCCTACTAGAATATTTGCTAAGAAGTTTTTCAACCACTCAGCTTCACTACCAATTAATTCTAAAGTAATAAACTCTTAACTCCATAGTAGATTTAATAATGATGGGTTGTTTAGTTGATTTTCATGTTATGGCATCACCACTTGAAGTAAACACATAACCACTAATGGATTTTATCTCATCAAAGTTGGTAATCTAGTTTGCATCATTGTATCCTTCTAATATAGCAAAAAATCCATTATTTAGAATACCAGAGTTTATGGTACATCTTAAATATCTTATAAATCTCATTAAACCAATATAATAATCATGGTTGAGATTATGGATATATCTGCTCAATCTACCCATAACATAAGCTATGTCAGGTCTTGAAAAGTTCATTAGATGTAACAAACTTCCAATGATTTGTAATATTTTGATTGAGCAACAAGATCTTCATAATTTTTCTTTAACTAGAAATTAGAATTATAAGGGGTACTCACTAGTTTGACATTAAATGTCTAAACCTTTTAAGTAATTTTTTAATTTAATACTCTTGAGATAGCAATACACTATCACCCTTCTTTATAATTTTAATACTTAATATCACACTTGTTTTACTCATATCTTTCATTTCAAATTTTCATGATAAGAAATTTTTAATTCTATGTATTACATTAATGAAAAATCAAAAATAAGTATATCATCTATATAGAAATATATAATCATATAATCATGATCATCAGCTTTAATGTAAATACATTTATCAATTTCTAAAGATGAAAATCCATCACATAACAAAATTTGATCAAATTTTTCATATCATTGTTTAGGTATTTGTTTTAAACCATATAAAGATTTAAGTAATTTGCAAACTTTGTTCTCCTTTCTAAATACTACATACCCTTCACGTTGCACCATATAAATCTCTTCCTTAAGTCATCATTTAAAAATGTAGTTTTAACGTTCATTTGATAAATAAAAGGTTTATGAATTGAAGCCAAAGCAATTAAAATTTAAATTGAAGAAGTTTTAGTTGCAAACTTTTTGATTAAAATCTTTAGTAACAAATTTTAGCTTTATATTTATCAGTTGAACCATCATGTTTAAGTTTTTTTAAAAAATTCTCTTTGCAACCAATTGATTTTACTCTTGGAAGAAATCAACTAACTCTCAAGTTTTATTTTATAAGATGAAATCAATTTCAATTACAATGATTTCATTCCAAAAATGTAACTCAGAAGAAGAAATAACATCAAAAAATGTTAAAGGTTCAATTTCTACAAGATAAGTACACAAATCATTTCCAAAAGAGTTTTCCTTTCTTTATCTTTTACTTCTTCTCAAATCCTCAAAAAAAATTTCAGAATCATTTTGATTAGGAAAAACATTTTCAATAAGTGCATGAGAAATATGATCAAGTTTGAATGGAAAAATATTTTTAAAGAATTCAATAATCTTTATCTCAATAATAATGTTACAATTAAGTACATCACTTTTTAAACATAGAAAATTTTTATGCCGTACTATGTTCAACATAACCAATAAACATACAATCAAATGTTTTGGATCATATTTTCCTCTTTTTAGGATCGAATAACATAACCTTAATAAGATGCCCTCACACTTTCAAATATTTAAGGTTAGGTTTATAACCTTTATGTAACTTATATGGTATTTTGTCAATTCTCTTATGAGCAATTATATTTTATATATGACAAACAAAAAGTAATACTTTATCCCTTAAATTATCAGAAGCATCAAAACTAACAAGTAAGGTATTTTTTTTCCTTTCAGCTACTCCATTAGGTTCACGTGAATAAGGGGGTGTAGTCTCATAAATTATACATTCTTTTTCACAATATTCATTAAAAGAAAAATATCCACCACCTCTATATGATCTAATCCTCTTTATTTTCTTATTTAATTAATTTTCTATTTCTATTTTATATAACAAAAACATATCAAAAGCTTTATCTTTATGTCTAATAGTAAATCTAGAAAAGTCATCAATAAAAGTTAGATAATATTTTTTACCATCTTTGGTCATAGTTTGTTTAAATCACCTAGATCAATATAAATAAGACTAAGTAATTTAGTTTTTCTATACATAGAATGATATGTCTTTTTAGTTAATTTTGATTCTACATATATTTCACATTTCTACATACAAGAGTTACTAAGTTTAGAAATAAAACCAACAAATTGCATCTTTTTAAGATAAGAATAGTTAACATATCATAATCTAACATATTATTATTCAGAGGAATCAATTAAGTAAGAAAAAAGAAACATTTTCATTAATAATTTTTAAAATATTAAGTACAAAGAAACCTTGATTACAATATCATTTCCCATAAAGATATTAATTTTTATTATCACAACCTTATCGTATTCAAATGAATTTTTCACAAACAAAATAATTTTTCTTCTTCTTGAAGGTGATATTAGAACTCTTAGAAATAGAGGATAAGAGGCTTTTGAAATACTTCATTCTAATTCCTAATAAATTATCATTAGTATTTTTCTGCATATTGAAAATACATTATTTAAAAATGAAAAATTAAACAAAAATAAGTGAATTGTAACATAAAAATACTAATATATGAATAGTTTTTTGTTCTTTTCCTTGAAGACCCTTTATCTTATAAAAAAAAACCACTTAATATTTTGACTAAGTTATTGTTTTAGCTGATGGCTATGTTATTGTTAATTTATTATTAAAGATTTGATAAATTATAATTAATAATATTAAATTCTCTCGATCTATCAAAATATTTATGCATGCATATACGACATAGTAATGATGGTATTTGGAAACCTATATATTATAATAATATATTTATTATTTAACCTTTTTTCCATATTAAAAGATTGAAATTTAGTCAATGCCATGTGATAGTGTTTGGATTGCATACATTGAACAATGCTTCCTTTCTCTTATAATAATCTCAATCATTGTGTCCTGAATTAGCAGCCTCTACAACTTATTATTATTATTATTTATTTTAATTCTAATTATTTTTTATTGATATTCTAAAACAGGGTTGATATCATTAAATTATTTATTTTATTCTAATTTTAAAATATTTTAAACCTTGATTTTTAAAAAATTTAAAAATTTACGTGGCAATACTTTTAAAATATATTTAAATAAAACACAATATCTGAAATAAACAAAATAAATAATTAAAATGGTAGTTTGCTGCCTACGGCAATGCAGTTAATGAAAAACTTAGATAGAGATGTAATAGCTGCAATTCAACTATGCCAAGTCAAAATCACACCAATTGAAAGCTCAATCCCTCATCATACAGTTGCAAAATTAGGAATATCAATTAAATAAAGGATATAAATAAATATATAAACAAACCTGCAAATCAGAAAAATCAATTTGCACCACATAAATAACTAAATCCGAATAATCAATTCGGACCACTTATTTACACTGCCTTTTTGTAATGTCTCACTAACTCCCACATTTTTCTTACTAAAATTAGTAGTTTTTTGGTTTTATATAAATTTTGTTTAATTTATATTATTTAAAGTGAAATATTTTATAATATATATATATATTATTGACATTTGAGTTAGTGTTAATTAAATGTAACGTGAATTCAACAAACTTTAAATTTATAATTCCTTATTTTAAACTCATATCTTCGTAAAAATACAGATCGCGAGTACAGTTTAAAGGTATCATTCTCTGGAATAAAAAATAATTAAGTACTAGCTATTACTTTCATCGATTATTTAGACAAACAAATAATCATTCATTCATTAATATCTATCAAAAGTAACTAATATGCTAATTAACATATCTATCAAAAGTAACTAATATGCTAATTAACTAAGGTTAATATACATAATATACAATAATACAAGGTTGAAATCATGCTAGAGCATAAACAACTAATTCATTGTCAATCATGTTCGGAATTCATCAAGGCAATGTTTTTGTGTAAAGTTTCTTTTTTCAAACAATTAATTACCTACTAAAAACAAATGCTAGGTTACTTTTAGTGATTCAACTCATTTACTACACTTAAGCCTCCAATGAAATCAACACTTACGTCTAGGTAGTTAACCTAATGGTATTTCATGTTCATTCAGTTTAATTAAATTTTCTTTTAAAGCAATTAACTAACCAATTAGTGATCAAACTAGTTAAAGGATCCTTTTTAACAAGTACAACATAATAATCAATAATCTCAACACAAGAACATGTAAAATAACGAAATATATTACTAAATAGAAAGCATCATTATGTTCCCAACATAGATTTCCACCTTATGCTCAAATTGTACTAAGGCAAAATAGAATAAAAGGAATTGAAAAGTAACATAATGCTATTGAAAAATACAATCATAAATTTAAATTACGTTAAAGGAAAGAAATAAAAGTTTTCAATCTTCAAAATCTTTTTAGGTCTTTCTCCTTCAAGTTTCCTCTTAACTCCTCCTTGTTGCTTTAATCCCTACTCAATTCCTTGAATAAAAACTAAAATAAGAAGGATAAAAAGAGATTGGAGAAGAATCAAAAATCTTAAACCTAATTCTGTGCTTTCCCAAAGAGAAAACCTAAAAAAAATACGATGTGGAATGATAAGTCCCCCCATAAAATCCTTAATTTTCTACCTTATATCGCACTTAAAACTCCTAAGAGAAGGCTATTTTCATATGTACCATCATGACCTTTCAAAAAATGATCAAACAGCTTTAATTTAGGGTCAAAATGCATGAAAAATCATAATAAAAAAAGTCAACATGAGTCATGTTGAAATCAACATGAGTTGTATTAAGCTCATATGATGAAATATATGCAAATTCGAGGCCAACATGAGTTGTGTTACCCTTAACAAGAGTCGTGTTGATCAAATTTCCCAATACATGCCAATTTGAGGCCAACATGAGTCGTATTGGCCATGACATGACTCATGCTACTTAAAAACATACATTTTATGTTACATCCACGTTTGACCCCCTAGGAGATTTAGTAGTTTTGCATGTATGTCTGGATGTATACGTGTATGTATACATGTATTGCTTGCGTATATGCTGTGTATTCTGTGCATGTGTGTACGTCATGAGGACGTATTAGATGTATATTTGATGTGTGCATGATGGCATGCATGTTTGCTTTGGTTTGAGGTGTTTCAGGTGGCTGAGGAGTGCATTTGAAGGAGAGTTTGGGTAGTGGTACGGGCGTACGGGAGAGGCGTA
>CANYBF010287188.1:0-17157 GCA_948192965.1 Dalechampia spathulata
ATAGCATCAAAGGATAGGCAAATACGGGAATTCAATCCCCAATCATCAAGTACTAAGCCATACTTGGCTTAAAAGCAAATCAAAGAAGCAAAAAGCATCCCAATAGAAACTAGCATTAACCTGACCAAAGTTACTTCTATCACTTAACCAAGTCTCTAAACTTCTACTTGTGCTAATCCAAGCTCTTACGGCTTAAAACTACAAAGATAGGGTGAGTTCTAGTGTTTAGAAATGTGTAGAACGGTTTTAGGAAAGAAAAGGAGAAAGAAACATAATGAAAAAGCTAGGTTTAATCCGTTTAAAATGACCTTAAAAGTCACGTACGACCATACCAAATACCCGTACGCCCATACCAACCTAAAAAGCCTGACAAACCCAATTTCCTACGAGTTTCGGTACGGCCGTACCACATTTGGTACGCCCGTACGGACCCAAAGTTACTGACAAACCTAAATTCCTGCGAGCTAACGTACGGTCGTACAACCCTCTAGTATGCCCGTACGACCTCCAGGGCCTCAATTCCCTTGTTCTCTCAAGCTTGGTACGCCCGTACGGCTATCCGTATGCTCGTACCGCCTGCCTAAAATCAGGACATGCCTAATAAAAATCCTTAACTCATCCGAAACCTGAGAGAAACACACTCTAAAACAAATCCTAACACCTCACACTCACTGTTCCTCATCCAACCGAGAAGTCACACTTCCCAATAAGGCAACAGTGTCACATAATACCATCACAAGTACAAGCATACATACATACATACATGTATACACATCATCAAAGTATAACCAAACTTATACGCATACAGACCTCTACTCGTATACAAGCGTACAAACTACTAGGGTCTTAACTACGGGTGTAACAGGTTAATCTAACTTTTGAAAAGATTAGACTTTTCATCACTCTTTTTACCTCTGCTTATACAGTGAGCCTTTCATAAATTGAAAATGGATATATAAATACAACATAGAACACCCTTGAAAAAAGTGATCTATCCAATCAATGATTTTATTTTCTATAGACTATTTAATATACTTAGGAATATATTAATTCATATTTTTAAGAAGTTTATTTCCTCTCAGAAACTTCATTAAGGAAATATTCTTCTTGATTGAGCATAAACAAAGGTATTATTCAAATTTATACAAGTATTCAACAACATCATTAGTGAACCATTCAAGTTATTGTTAATTTCTTTGATTGAAGTCCTCCTTTTAATCCTAAATATACCCAATATTCTTCTCTTAAAAGATGAAGACAGTTATCTATTCTATATAAAAACCAATCTTCTTCAGCAACACTACTTATTGAATTTATAAGTTGTTTAAAAGAATCTCTTGCGAGACTAGGAGTCTTCACCTCCTCATAGAAAATTATTTTTAATCTCCTCATAGAAAATTATTTCCTCAAAATTTTCTAGCCTTTCTATAAATTTTTTGAGACTTAATTCTTTAGATTCCTCCTTGGAATCTTTTAGTGGTTTCTTTAATTCTTTACTTGATTCATCTTTCCATTTGAAGGCTTGATTTCTTCAATGGGTTTGTTTGTATGACAAGGTTTAGAATATTTAACTGAATAATCAAATTTACTTTGATGATTCTCCAAGCAACTTAATTTCATCTTTCGTTTCCAAAAGATGGTCATCATCTAAGAAGCTTTCTCCTAATGATTATTTAATCTTTTCTTCATAGGAAATTAAAGTCTATTCAGCTTCATTGGCACGATTATTTATTTCATGAAATTTATCTCTAAAGCTTATTTTGCTCTTCTTTTCTATTTTGCCTTTTAAGGCCAAAGATTTTTCCTTTCATTCCTTATTAGGAACCAATTCTTTCAATTTCATTATTTTAACCTGTTTTAGACACTCCAACACAAAATGCCTAAAATGTTTATACAACTAGCAAAGGACGTATTTTAAAGCCTTTGCTTTCTTTTCTATCTTTTAGCACCAGAGGTAACACTCTCATTATCTTCCTTTTCAAACTTAAGAAGACATTCTTTCCTTGAATGCCCTTGCCTTTTATAGTTTCAACATAGGTTATTTTTAGTAGCATAATCTATCTATAAAATTAACTAAGTTTATGAGAAAGAGAATGAACTATTATATTTTTATCATATAGAATATATTTAATATCAAATTTGTAATAATTAAATCATTCTTGTAAGTCTTGTTTGCTTAGCCTCTTTGAAGTTCAAATTCATAAACCTTTTTGTATAGGTTGAATATGTTTTAAGAACAAACCTTTTACATACTAAAAAGATATAAAAAGCTTTTATATCATTTTTTGCAACAAAAACTTCCTTTTCATAAATTAGATAATTTAATTTAATTTAAAGTTTTAAACCAATACTTATAAATAGGTTAATTTTTCAACTATTAATTTTAAGTTAAATTAATTCATTTTCATCATAAGGTAAATTCAAAAAAAATTTTATTCTTTCTTTTGCCTATTTTACAACTTAAATGTCTTCATCATCCGAATACTAAAGGTTCTTATTAGAAGTTTTCTTTACTATTCTTCCTAAGTATTTTTATAGATCTTTCATAAATTATTTAGCATAATTAGCAAGTCTACAAAATCTTTATACTTGATTTCTATCCTCTAATTCATCAAGAAATATAACAATTTTTTCAGAAATATGACCTTGTAGCCATATTTTCCTTTAGTTATTTCAATCCCTAAGAATTTACTTTATCCTTGAACCATTATTTTTTTCTTATAAATATAATCATGCACTCTTTTCAGAATATATCAATCACTTATTATGTATGACTTATATGTTTAATTTTATTGTTACTTAAAAATTAATGCATCATTTATATAAAACCATATAAAACTTCTTTAATACTTTTAAGGCATTATCTATTTTATATTGAAAAATGCTAGGGTATTCTTTAAATCAAATGGCATGATCAACCATTCATACATTTCTTAAGAAGCATTAAATGTTGTTAAAGATATCAAGTCTTCTTCCATTTTGATATGCTAATAACTACTTTTTAAATCAAATTTATAAAAAAAATGGAAGGTTGTTTAAGGCTTCACCTTTCAATGACATCTCTTATTGTAGGAATCTTATAGTCTTATCCTTTATAACATTATTTACCTATTGCTAGTCTATAATCATTCATGTTTTTCCTTATACATGCTCTGCATGGTTAATAACCATAAAAGTTAGACTATAATATGGACTTGTATTAATCAAAGCTTTTTCATGTAACTCAAGCATTTGTTTATCAAATTCCTTTATCATCTTTTTAGAATAGATTATGTTTTTTTACTTTGATAATAGTACAAAGGTTCTTCAGTTCTAATTTAGCTTTAATACTATTTAGAACCCATAACTTTAATGGATCATCACTAAAGTCATCAACATACTTACTAGGAAATTATCTCCTATTAATTACATGCTTTGTATAATAAGTCTTTCTATTATATTTTATATTTCAAGACATAATTGTTCATACCAATTGACATCATTTGAGATATCATCTAATCAAAATAAATAGTTTATCCATGTTTGTATTATACCTTAAGTTTGAGTTTAGGTTTTACAAGAGTTGTGATCTTTACACCTACAAAAAAAACATATTTTTCATTTTGCACAAAAGGATAATTTTCTCTTTGCTCTTTTAAGAAAGCATTTTGTAATATCATATATGTATTTAGTTCAAGGAAAGTTAAAATTTTATCAATAATTAATTAAACACCTCCTATTATTATTAGTACTTTTCTTGCATAATGAGTAATCACATTTACATCTCCACCCATCATTCTTAGTATCATAGGTTCTGCTAATTGATGTCATCATTCATCAACTAATGTGTTTGGCCTTGGACTATTAATTATTACACTTGTATTAATTAACAATCTAAAGAATAATCATAATAACCTAAAAATTTAAATATTACATTAATGTATATGTTAAGATTTATTTCTTTTAGGTTAAAAATATTTTAAAATGCTATTGGAATAAGAGAAACCATCTTCCAAACTTCTTTACAAGGAATTTATCATTGCAAACAAATTTTTTGTATTTCTCTAACAACCTTAAGAATCAAAGTTACATATCTCATTAATCTAACATTCTCCTAAACTTTATAATCATTTGAACAAATAAATAAATTGATTTCTTTGTATCTTACTATTTTCTTACTTCAAAATAATTGACCATCCTCTTCTCTATTTAGGGTTCTAGAAATTTCTATTAATATTAGAGATTGACCTTTTGGGTATTTATTATTCCTAAATAAGTATGGATGAGGTTTCTAACATAGATCTCCTTAAGAGTAAGTTTGATATGAAGTAGCTAAAAGATTCTTAGAAGATAATGTTTTTCTAAGTTGAGGATCTTAACCAAGTGTGGTTGAATCCTTGTACTTAAGGCTGGAAATTTTTCTAATTATTGCATCTCATAATTGAGTAATAAATGGACCATTTAACTACTCATTTTAGGGGGCTGATAAGATACTTAGGGGATGCTTAAATAAGCCCTAAATGAAAGGGAAATTAATATGTTTGATGAAGTAATTCACATGTTTTGATGAAGTAGTTCTAATACCTCTTATACTTGGTGTAATGGTCAGTAACTTATGCTTATTAATGCCTATATGTAACTAATGTTAGTATTACGCCATAGTTGATTATACAAGTGGATATTAAGCTATGTATGAGTCATTATTTATATTAATTTTGATTTATATATGTATTACATATAAATACATTATATTATATTAAATTTTTAGGTAGTATGCCTCACTCCTTAAAGGCTAATTACTATTTTACACTAATAGCTAACAACTAAGACATGGACTTTACAACTCAATATATCATATAGATTGTAATAGCATGACGTGCATAAGTAGTCTTTATCATTATAATTATCTAATGCAAAGAGTTACTTAAAATATGTTGGTTCAACTTTTTCTGATTCTTCTATTATGGTGTGAGAGTCGATTTCTACCGGGGCCCAGAGCGAGGCTTGCGAAAGTCACGGACCGAGGACCGCACTTAGAGCGAAAGCGCAGTCTTCCTAAGGGGTTCCCTTAGGGAATGATACGGAGTCGAAAAAGTCACAAGGGAGTCACCACCGGATGGTTCCGGATTGGTCCAACCGACCCATAGCATTAGTGCTAGTTAAACCCTTCAGAGATTGGGTTCGGGTGATGGAGATCTATTCTATGAGTTTCCAAAATTGATTCTACCATTTTAGTTGGGATTAATTGTCTTAAGCAGGCAAGCATGCGAGTGTAATTGTAAGCACACAGAGCGTCATGTGAATTGGTGTTGCAAGGTTGCACGTAGAATGACATGTTAAAGCTATATGGCATTTAGATGGCATGGCATATGCATGTCATGTGATATAATGATAAAAGTAACATGGCATATGCATGACATATGAGCATGAATGACATATCATATGCATGATATGGCAACCTAATATGTAAGCACATATTATGGCAAATAGCGTATGACGTTATGCGTTTTAACGTTTTTGATTCATTTTAGCATTAGGCGTATAGCGTATGCAATGCGTATGCGGGATAAATGGCATATCATATGCATGATATGTGGAGTAATGGATGTCATGGCATATGCATGTCATGGCATAGTAAATGACGTACCTTATGCATGGCATGTGAATGATGTATGGCAAATCATATGCATGATATGTGAGATGATATAATACATGGCATATGCATGACATGTTATATGTATGACATACCAAATGCATGGCATGTGAGATGATGCATGACATGGCATATGCATGGCATGTGAGATAATATAATACATGGCATATGCATGACATGTTATATGTATGACATACCAAATGCGTGGCATGTGAAATGATGCGTGACATGGCATATGCATGGCATGTATAGTAGAATGTGCTTGTGTCATGTGACATGGGATATGAAATGATGTATATCATGGCATAGTGTGTAGCATTCCATATGCATGGCATGTTATATGATGTGTGACATACTATATGTATAGCATGTAAAATGATGAATGGCATGACATATGTATGACATGGCATAGTGGCATATGTATAATATGTATTCAACATATTATATGTATGGCATATGGTATGGTGTGCGTTATGGCATACGACGTGGCATAGTATATGACATGGCATGGCATATATGTATCCATGATAAGGCATATTGGTTGATTGAACGTATTGGATTGCGTATTGGCGTATTGGCATATTTGCATATTTATACGTATATGCATATGAGATACAGTATGTTATGGCATACGGTATATGCATGACATGCATAGTAGTGTGTGCATGTGTCATGTGACATGGCATGTGACATGATGACATAATATATTTAAGCAAATACACAAATAAAAATAAAAGGCCGGTGAAAGGGATCGAGGAATTAGGGGATACAAATAAGATAGGGGGGATTAATTATTACAGACCGAATAATAAATCCTATCCTATTACATAAATATCCTCGCATACATAATTTCCTGGGTATTAAGTAATACCCCTTTTCTCCCTCGAGTTGCACGATCCAAAATGCACGATGGATTAATATGCAAAATAAACAAATAAATTCATTAGTAGCAAATAAATTTTGGATTTAATTGACTAGTCCAATACCATTTGAAAGTATGAACCAAGAGTCAAAATCCAGCAATTATTAGGCAATAATTGAAATAATAAATACGAGCCGGATCGTGAAAATCCATTTTAATAAAAATAATTTTGGGCAAAATTATTTTATTTGATCATGGAAAAATTAATTGGGAGGACTATTATCACATATAATTTTGGAGATAGCCCTACGACCAATTAAAAACCAATCCTATCAAAAACCGTATTTATACGAGTAAAAATTGCATTTAATCGTAAAAATTAATTTTGAGGCCAAAATTAATTATGTAAAAATTATTTTATGAGTTTTCTAGAATACCTGAGCTACTGTGAAGCTCAAATACCAATGGATATGTCAAAATATGGCCTAAAATACAGTTTTCTGGAAAATTCACGAGGGATGTGCGTCGCGCATCAGGTGATGTGCGCCACACATAGGTTATGTGTGGCGCACATGGCTTGATGTGTGGCACACATCAGAGGCCGATCTGCACAAAAATTAAATCTGTCAGTACAGAAATAAACTTCAGGAAAAAATATGCAACTTTAATGAAGACAGTACCTCGTTTTGGGTTCGAATCGGCCTCCGGTTCATCAAACCAAACATTAATTGGGTAATTAATTAAAATAAATGATTTTAAAGCTAAAACCAAGTAGATCTGGACAATATTTGACAGATCCAGAACCCCAATTGCATGGAGAAGCTACTGGAGTTGTTGGATTTGTCAGATCGGAATGCGGTTCGGGCGAAAATTAGGTTTTTCTGTGAAAACCGAAGCCTATATGCGCTGCACATAGGCCAATGTGCGCCACACATTGATTGTGTGTGGTGCACATGGGCATATGTATGGCGCACATAGCAGAGAAAACAGAAAGAAAACCAAAAAAATTTCAGCAGAAACCCTAGTTCCAACCCCGATCTAGGTAGATCGGACCTGAAAATGGGTTTTGCTTAGTGGATTTACATCCAAATCAAGAAAAAAATAATTTTAAAGATAAAATTATTTAAAATCCGGCAAGTATTTGGCAGATCCAGGACATTTAAGGCATGAGGAAGCCTTAAACATCACTGAAATAGCCAGATCGGGCGAAAAATCGAGTGAAAATGGGAGAAAAATAGCATTTTTTGGAAATTTTTGGGGTGATGTGCGCAGTACATTACCCCATGTGTGCCACACATAGGCTGTGTGTGGCGCACATGAGGTGATGTGCGCAGTACATCCCTCGTAGAATAGTAACAGAAGCAAAAAATTGAAGAAAATGGGGAAATTTACCTTATTCCGGCCGGATTTTCTTCTGAATCTTGCTTCCTTCCGTGCTTAAGGAGCCTAACTAAGCAAGTTTAGTCTCTAAATCCAAGTAATTTAATTAATTATGGGCCTAATTAATTTGTGGGAGTATTTTGGCAGAGTTTTGCCTTGCCTTAGGGCAATTTTCGGATCCTTTTTTACAAATCCCAAGTTCTATATTTATAGAGCAAAAATCGGGGGTGGCAATTTTGTAATTTTTGCCTGGATTTGAAAATTTTCAAAGGCAATGTGCGCCACACATCATGTGATGTGTGCCACACATTATTAATGTGCTGCGCACATCACTTTTGACCCCATCGCGTGGGGCCTACTGTGGCCACTTCCGGGATGCGCTCCGAAGCCTACAAGCGTTATTTGACATAAGGAACAACTTTGTAGAAGAAAGTTTTTCCAAATTCGGTCCCGAGATGGCTCCCGACCAAACGTCTTTTCTATGCAACGTGCGGTGCACATAGGGCGATGTGCACCGCACATTGCATTTTTACCCTATGCGCGCCGGCTCGTACGGGCAAAACTGGATATACGCCATATGTTAACTAAAGTGCAATCGACATTCTGAGAAACTTTGCAGTTATAAGTTTTCTCAAATTCGGCCCCGAACATCGAGTTTCGGCTAATGGGCCCATTTTAGGGTTCACGATCCTATTTCGGCCTAAAATGGCATTCGACGTACCAGAAGGTCGTTTTTCGCTTAGGTATAAGCGAAAATGTGTTCTATGCGTCAAGAACACTCACATTGGTGAATTCGGACGGTGGGCCCATCTGGGTACTATTCATAATGAATAGTACCCTCATGGGCCCCACAGCGCAAAAGGGCCTGGAAAGTGGCAAATAGCATGCCAAGCGTTTCACCTCAAGTAAGGCAGCAGATAGGATACGTTCTGTGCGTACATAATACATCAAAGTGGACTATAGTGGGAAGCGGGCCCCACTAGTGTTTAGCGGGCCCTATAGCGCGGTGAGCCTAGAAACATGGCATTCGGGATGCCACGAGGTATGCATTGTGTAAGGTAGCAGCAGAATGTATTCTGTAAGTACAGAATACACAAAATAGGCTAATTGGGGAAAGCGGGCCCCGCCTGCATACTATTCATAGTGAATAGTGACCTAGGTTCAAGATGCAATATTTTACATTCTGTGTATCCTACCACGTGTAGGCAGATGTGAAATATATTCTGTAAGTACAGAATACACATAATAAACTAGCAGAAGCTGCGGGACCCACTGATGTCCTAGGTGGGCCCCACAGCGTAGTGGGCCTAGAAGATGGCAATTGTGATGCCAAGCGTTGTGCCTTGCGTAAGGCAACTGGAAAATGTATTCTGTAAGTACAAAATACACAGAATAGGTCAATAGGGGCAACGGGCCCCACTTTCACCTAGTGGGTCCTACTTGTGCACTATTCATAATGAATAGTGCCCAGGGCCAAAAATGTAATATTTTGCATTTCAAGTGTTTTACCCTATGTAGGTGACAGTGAAGCGTGTTCTGTATGTACAGAGCACTCAGAATAAGTGGCGGGTCCCGCCAGGCGCCATGGTGGGCCTCACCAATTCTAAAGTGTTCTGTGCACCGGAATACACAGAGGAAGACACAGAGGCCTATATTCATAATCGGGGTCGATATCGGGGACTAAAACCAAGCCGAATCAACAGAAACCCGAAATTGCACGAGTGTGAAAAGTTAGGGTCAACAGAAGGGCATTCCCTTAAAGAAGAGAAATTAGTCCACCATTAGGATTACATGCAATCCACCAATTTACAACCTTCTCCTCTAACCCATTTCCTAATTATTTAAATAATACTAAAGCTAGTAAACCTAATATAATAATACTCCACTAAGTAATATAGAATACATCAATACATAACCCATACCTATGTATGTAGTACAGTATATATGTATATTTATACATATATTAGTAACAATAATTAATATAATAATAATTATTCTAGCTTTTAATTTATAATGAAAAGAATTAAAGGAATACACATATACGAATATCTAATTTAACAAATTCATAGAAGCATATGCACTATAATTACATCAAGCATTTTTCACAACCACATTTCATGCATCAGAAAAGACTTCTAAAAATCTCCATAAAGCATATCAACATCCATCTCAAAAATACTTTATGTCCATCAGTCCTTTATGCGTATTCGATTAATAAAATATTCATCATCACTTCATGCTATAATTTCATTTAATTGCATGCTTCATTCATTGTATCACATAATATGATCAATGCACCTAAATATGATAAGTGTGTGGATGTGATACCAAGATGTCTTTTATATATACAGCTTGTTATGTTAGCCCTTGCGGTAGTAATACTTATGTTATGAACTTTTGCTATATGTAATATCCATTTCATTAAAGTCTGTAAAACTAAATATACATATTTCATATGATGAATGATAGTATGGTTACGAATGATGGATGTATGATGTATTCACAGGATATTATGCATGCATACTATTGTGTATTGATATTACCCATGTTTCAAATATTAATGGATTGTAAGTACATATTATTTGATGCAGTTGTAGAATAATTAATGATTTTCTCACTTATGAAACTATTAGTTATTCTACAGGAGCGTGTTATATCGAGTTTGGGTATGACAGTGTATGTATGTATGTATGAATGTATGTATGTATGTATGTATGTGTGTACCTTTGTTTATATGTATTTATATATGTATCTTTATATGTGTCCGTGTATTTTTGTATGTGTGTATATATGCATTTATATATATCTTTATGTATGTGTGTATGTGTATCTATCTATATATGTATATGTATGTATATGTATGTCTTTATGTATGTGTGTATGTGTATATGTATGTATATGTATGTCTGTATGTCTGTGTCTATATGTGTATGTATCCTTTTATGTATTCTTGCATTTATGTGTGTATGTATGTCTTTTTATATGTATATGTGTGTATGTATTTATGTGTGTGAATATATTTATTAGTGTGTATTTATGTATGTGTATCTTTTAATGTAGAACCTAATGATAAGAATACCACAAACCTACACACACAATGAGATATAGCTCCAATGGCAACATGAACTCCTACCCTATTAAACCCCTATACAAGATAGCATGGAAATATAAATAATAAGGTTATCGAATAAGAGAATCACCATAATTAGATTGATAAGTTTACATTAATTCCTAGTGTAATTAGAAGAAAGCAAATCCTCACTCTCACCTAATCTTAAAATACATAAATTGCATGAAAAGAAAAATATAATTGCATTGATTTCTATCCTCAAAAGGTTAAATAAGGATATATTTATACTACTAACTATACCTAAATAAATAAGGTCATGGAAGCCTAAACTAATAAGGACTTAGTTTTTATGTATGTGTATATGTTATGTTTGTATATATGGGTATTTACGTTTATATATTTATGTATGTGTGTAAGTATGTGTGTTTATATGCATGTGTATATGTATGTGTTCTTATATGTATTTATATATGCCTATATGTATATCTCTATGTGTGATTGTGTGTATGTGTGTATATTTTTATTTCTATATGCATTTGTCTGTTTCTTTATGTATGTGTGTATATGTGTCTTTTTATGTGTCTATGTATGTATGTCTATATTTGTGTCTTTGTCTATGTATGTATGTTTGAATATGTATGATAGTGTGTTTGTGTTTGTTTATATGTATGTATATATGTATGTGTCTCTATTTGTATGTTTGTGTGTGTGTGTGTGTGTGTGTATATATATATATATATATATATGTATGTATGTATGTGTGTGTATTTGTTTGTTTGTGTATATATGTATGTGTATGTATGTGACTTTGTGTGCTTATGTATTTATGTATGTATATTTGTATATTTGTATATATGTATATATGTGTTTGTATATGAATGTGTGTGTATGTATATATGAGTATATTTATGTAAACTTGTATGTATGTATATATATATATGTATGTATGCATATGCATGTACATGTTTATATATGTGTTTATGTGTATGCATATATCTGTATGTATGTATGTGCATATGTATGTGTCTATATGTATGTTTGTATGTATATTTGTATGTATATATATATGTATCTATGTATGTTTGCCTGTACATATGTATGTGTCTATGTATATATGTATGTATGTATGCATATATCTCTGAGTGGTTATTTCTCTATATGTGTGTTTATATATTTGTGTATTTGTAAGCACGTCTTCATTTATGTTTGTATGTATGTCTTTTTTTATATTTGTATTTGTGTGTATGTGCATGTTAGTATATGTATATGTTTGTATGTTTGTATATCAATGTGTGTATGTGTGCATTTATATATGTATGGATATATGCATGTATGTATTATGTTTCTATGTATGTATGTGCATATTATTGGTAAAAATGTGATTAATAGTAGTGGAAACATTTTAAAATTTTTCATAAAAACACATTTTCATAAATCTTTACAATCGGTAATCATTGAAAACTAACAAGGATATAGCAAAAGATGAAGTAATGTTTACATGTTTGTCGATCTCCTTTGTTATTTTCCATCTGAAAAGTTATAGCTAACTTTTCAATCCTCAATTTAGAGGATCTACAAACTATTCAACAAGTTAAAAGGATCAGTCAATAATCAATATTACAAACAATCATTTTATAGACTAGTAAAAATGAAAGCTAAAAGAGAAAGAGATGAAAGGATGTGCTAATTCAAATTTTATGGTCTTTTCTTGAAAATCTAAATCCTCTTACTTATATAAGCTTCAAATTTTTGATATCTTTTTTGTAAATCAACTCCACCTTCCTAAGGTATAGTCAAAAAAATCAATTGTGACTACCTTCACCTTTTTCTCAGAATAATTATGACATTTAAGTATCAACTCCACCTTCCTTTCCAATTCAAGATATACTTTTACATCATTCTTTCCATGAATGGTTCGAATTCTTAACTTAATGCTTCCAATGTTCCTATCAACATTGTATTTGGAGTTAGCACTATCATCAACCTCATAACTCCATGAATAATTTGACTTAAATTTAGATGTTTTATCCTGCAACAATCTAGTTTTTCTCTTGTTTCTCCTACATGAACTCTTGTTGTTCATCCATCCTTTCAAACATCTTGCTTATTTGTTCTTTCATTGCCTTTACCCATAAATTCATTGATCCCTCATCCATGGTCCTGTAAATAATAAGAAATCCTACAAATTTTGGTTAGTTTACTCAATTTGGCTTTTACCTTTGTATTTGCTCACCTCTCTACCTTTTACCTTTCTTAATTCCTTTTGATTTTATATGATAAGTGACTAACATAGCCTACAAAAGTCTAAACTTAAGTTAAACTAAAGATGTAAGCAATGAATCCTATGAGATGCCTATATATGATTATGTAGATATGCATAGTTGAGGAAACAATTAAAGTATGTAGTTGAATATTCATCTTTCTAAGCAATCAAAGCAAAAATCACTTAGTTTTAAAGAGCACAAATTTAACAATCTAAAGAAAATAGATAACCAGACATAAACAATCGATAATTCTAAATTAATGTAAAACTCAAAATCTCCAAGTGAAATTTGTAGCTTGCCCTCCTCTATCCACATATGAAGATGGTATATCAACAAACCAACACCTAATAAACTAATTAAAAAGTATTAGCATTTTGGTTAACCTCTTTAGTATGTGATACGAGTGTGTGCATACAATTTGATTGATGAATATGTGCGATAAGGTAAAAGAATTTAGTTTTAATTCTCCCACAAAGATCAACTATATTTTTTTTCTTTCTTTTTCTTTTTTTTTATTTTAACAACTTGTGAACTAGAAGAGTAAACAAGAATAAAAACATCAAAGAGTATTTCTTTTTGAATTGAGAACAAAACAATGAATTAAATAAAATTAATGGAGTAGGAAACATGCATACACTTTGAATAAGTTTAAAAGAAAAGAATAGGAAACAAAATATTTAGCAATTGAAACAAATAAATGAAAAGATAAAGAGCTTGCTTATACCTTAAGCCAAAGCTCTGATACCAAACTAATGCTAAAAGCGAAGATCTTTGCCTCAAAATTATACCTTTTTGAATCAAAACTCTTTCACAAAAGAATTCAAGATAATCAATGATTTCTTCATTCCTCTTAATTGAATTGTAAAATATGTTTTTAGAGAAAACCCTTAACCTAATATTCTAAAATAATTAAGAATAATCAAATCAGAAAAAGATTAAGAACTCAAGTTGATAAACCTAAGCAAGATAATCAATCACCTTAATATAAAATTAAAGAAATTATCCTCAAAAGAATAAAGACTTACTTTGATAGAAAATAATAATACTAAATTGATTTGTATATTCATCTTAGCATACCCTAGTATATATAGTATGCATATCACATAAATCCAATCCCAAAAGGACTTGGTTTAAAAACTAATAAACATAAGATAATTCAAACAAACCAATTAGATTAAGAATTGGTTTGACTAATTATCCTTATTGAATTATAAATTTAGCCCAATGACTTATGGAGACCATAACTAGGCTTAAACTTTGTCAATTAAACCCAATATTCACTAAACTAAGCTTTATTGACTACTCTTTGGTTAGCTAATATACTAGGTATATGAATAGTACCCATTCTATCCAATTACTTAACAAAACACTAATTTATTTAAATAGGTGATCATATAAAAACCATAAGTAAAATAATAGACATTTAAATTTATAGTAGGATATATGCCATTAAATTTTATAATTATTTTAAAAAATTTTACATATCCTTTATCAAGTGATTATTGGATTGCAATCAATACGTTATGTATTAATCATTATATGGGAGCATGTTTTACCAGTTAGTTATGACAATGTGCTTAAATATAACACATGTTATTTATAAGTTAATTAAGAATCAATTGGAAAAAGAACTTAAATGATTAAAAGTGAGAGTGCATAATTATTATATGAACAAGAGAGATTTTAAATTATTAAATATATGTAACTACAATGCTAAGTAAGTTCACTCCAAGGGTTGATTCATATAATGGTTAATCTATGGTATATAGATTGTTTGCTAACCGTGAAGAAATTAATGAGTTATACTACTAATTGTATAATAATTTATAATGGATGAAAAAGGGACTTTTAGTAAGTCAACATTTGCTTGAGAATATGAGCTTCCATTTATGTATGGAACCTAATTAAATTGCATGATTTCATTAATTAATGAAGCAAATTTAAGTTAATAATTGCATTAGGAAGTCATGTTATTGGATTAAGATGAAGCTTACCAATTGTACATATAAACTTTCCTTACTTACATAATGTAAGGTTTTAAAGGAATGATTGACTAAATAATCCACTTGTTCCTTTGATGGAGGATGGTTTAAAATGCACATTAATGGTTGTAAAGGAGTAAGGAATAACCTTGAAAATCTTATAAGCATGATCATAAATTGGTAAGACTATTATTAATTTGCTTGAATATGTACAAGGATAATTAGTCTAAATATATTTATGAAATAAGGAGCTATCATTGATGGTTGAAATTGTAATCAATTGTTACTAAATTACTTAAATAAACTATACTATTAATTGACTTAGCAATTACCAAAACATGAACACTTAATGCATGATATTTTAGTAAGCAAAGTTATTCTAAGATGATTATATATTTGGCTAAAAGTAGGAACTAAATTAATACTTGAATTGCTACCTGATAAAATGCATAAATGTATACCTTTAATTAAGAAAAGCAAATTTAAGCCTCATAATATATAAATACTTAGTAAAGTAGAAAGAAATAATATAGTTACTCTATGGTAAATGAAATAATATGTTTAGAAAAGAGTAAAGATATTAATTATGTGTATATGAATATTAAGTGAATGTTAGAGCTACAAAATATTTGTATGGCACATGTATGGTAACGAGATGAACTAGTATATAGAGTTGTCGAATTGGACTTCTATAGAAACCATATTATCAAGAATATATATTACAAATATGGTGTGATAAAATAAAAGTGAAACAATATTAAACATGAATGCAGTAAACAAGATCATTAAATTTAATACATGTAGTGGATTGAAATATTATTCTTATAAGAGATTTAATTAAAAGGTTATATAATTAAAATGTAACAAGTATAAAAGATAGATGAATTGTCATTCAAATTTCATAGGCGGATCAAGGTAAAGCAAAGATAGGTTTGTGTTTAATATTAATGTGTAAAATAAGATTGACATGTGAAATAATTAGCTTGTTTACTACAAGTACATAGATAAATAAATTATTTATGAATGACTTGAATGATGCTTGATTATTTTCATGTGATTAATGTATTTATGAAATGTCATTGATGCATTGTTGTGAGTGAATGATAGAATTTCATATTTAATAATGATTTGATTAAATCATGCATCATATTTCATTAGCATAATATTATGAAGAAATAAGGATACATTATTATTTATATACAAATATATATTTAAAAAGGAGAAATAAGGGTGGTGTTAGTATGTGTGTGTGTGTGTGTGTGTATATATATATATATATAAGATAGTGCTAATATATCTATCTACTTATCTGATAAAGAGATGATTGAGATAAATATAAACTAAGAACTGAATTATTGAGATTATTGTAAGAGTAGCGCGCCCCGGACGCGGGAGCGCTGCACGCTGTTCGACGTGAGATGTCGTGGTGCTTGCTCTCAATGGCATACTTCCATAGTTGATTATTTCTTTAACCTAGAAAGATCGCGTCGAGGTTATTAAGTGGAGTTGACACCCAGTTTGTTTTGCCAATTCAATTGAATGACTTAGAAAAACTGGGAAATAAAACCCGGGCCTCCCCGTGTTGGGAAGCGGCCTAAATTTCTTCAGAGTTTGGGTTCGGGATTTCAAATTTATTAATGTTTCATTTTATTATGTTCACTTATTTAATCTCAATGAATGCTCCTAAACACACGATTAGGTTTAAGTTTGTTAGCATACTTTTTCATGGCATAGGGCATACGAAGGAAAGCAAACCACATATAATAAAGCATAAAGAAAGCATAAATGCAGAAAAGTAAATGCAGAAATAAAATGTGAGCAAATACAACCCACCCAAAAGAAAGCAAATAAATAAGAAACAAATAAACAAAAATAAAACAATTTGGGTATTTAATACAACCCAACCAAAATAAAAGCAATAAAAACACCAATTTTGGGCCCAAGGCCCAATTACTCTCTTCATGGTC
>CANYBF010287241.1:0-11415 GCA_948192965.1 Dalechampia spathulata
TCAAACAAACAATTAATCCCCAATGGATTAATCTCACACCAACCCCACAATGATTTTCAATAATACAAAGAGCAAATGAGGAATACAAGCACAAAACTTACTTGTAAATGATAAGACAAGCTCAAGGACAATTGCTCTGCAAGTAATTTTCGTTAGCAAAGAAAGAAAGATAATTGTTGTATGTAAACTAGCCGTTTGACAGACTTTAAAACCTAATTTTTAAGACGCGTACGGCCGTACCACTATTGGTACGCCCGTACGGATTCAAAACTAGCCGTTGGAAAAAGTGAGGGAAATGTGGTACGGTCGTACCATAAGTTGGTACGCCCGTACCAAAGAAGTTTTACTGACAAGCAAATTTTCCTGCGAGTTCGCGTACGGCCGTACCACCCAATGATACGCCCGTACCGAGGCAGGCTGACTGACAAGCAAAATTCCTGCGAGTTGTGGTACGGCCGTACCAACCAATGGTACGCCCGTACCAAAACTAATGAAACAGTAATACAAGTGGTACGCCCAGCCGTCTGGTCGTACGTGTCAAATTGCAACAGTTGGTACGCCCATATCAAAGGTGGTACGCCTGTACCAAACAATAAAAATACTTAGAAAATTGTAAATAACTTAAATTGATTCACACGTGACACAACATTCAAAACTAGGGTTTAACATAATCAATTAATAAATACAAATTAAATTAGTAGTATTTATCTTTGAATAAAATTTGTTTAGGTAAAAAATTAGATAATATAATATAAATTATAAAATAATAAGTAATTAACAAATATAAATGACATTAAAAATAAAATGATATAATATAAAATATAAAATAATTAGTAGTTAACAAAATAAATCTTTTAGAAAATAATTAAATTTATGAGAAAATATAAAACAATATTTTCTCTTATCTCTTATTCTCTTTTAATATATTATAATAGTAAAATTATTATTTTTATTTATTTTCTTTCTCTCTTAAAATATTAGCTAAAAATCAAGAGAAATATGTTTAATGAATCTATTGTACTTGACTTTTATAATATAAATTTGAAAAAATTAAATCTTTAATTAACAATATTAGATATTTTATAACTTTAATAAATATCTAATATTTTTTAAAAACTCATAAATAAATTAGTTGTTTTAAATTAAAACTATTAATATGAGATAATTAAAATAAAATAAAATTTATTTTTATAAATTATTTATTACAAATTTAATATAATTAATATTTTTTAAACTTTAATAATTTAGATCATCATATTATATGAATTCTAAATAGTTATAGGATTTTGATTGAAAAAATTAAATCATATATTAATAATATATTATATTTTGTAACTTTATAAATAACTCATATTTTTATAATATTTATAAATATTATTTTCTTTCATATAATTTTATTATAGAAATCAGTTATTATAAATTTAATTTATTACTATTAACTTATTAATATTAAATAAAAATTCGAGAAAAGTATATTCAATTAATATTATTTTGCTTAGCTTTTATAATATGAGTTTAAAAATGTTAAGGTATATATTAATAATGTGAGATATTTTGTAACTTTAATAAAGATCTCATAAAATATAAAATAATTATTAATTAACAAATACAAATCAAATTAGTAGTATTTATTTTTGAATAAAATTTATTTAGGTAAAAAATTATATAATATAATATAAATTATAAAATAATTAATAATTAATAAATAAAATTAAAATTAATAAAATTTATTTAGATAAAAATTAGATAATATAATATGAAATATAAAATAATTAGTAATTAACAAATACAAATAAAATTAATAGTATTTCTTTGAATAAAATTAATTTAAATAAAAATTAAATAATAAAATATAAAATATAAAATAATTATTTAAAACATAATATTTATCTTTGAATTAAAATTAAAAAGAAGAGAATGTAATATAATATATATTTTATTTATTAGTATATATTTTATATATAATATTAGTAAATATATATATACATCATATAATATATATAATAAATATATATATCTATGAAAATATAATATATATTATGTACATATATTTATCATAAACAATAATCAAAACTTTAAAAGTTTAAAGGAGGAAGAAGATGAAATTTGAAAGATAAAACTAAAGAAGAGTAAGAGAAATTTGATTCTAAAGTATGAAAATTATATTAATTTTATATTCCTGAAGGAGGATTTAGATGTTTTTAAATTTATTTTGAATAGATTTAATAATTTTAAAAAGATTAAAAAATATTAAAAAAAGTGATACGGCTAATTACCCATTTTACTTGTAATCAAACGCATAGAAGTCGTTATAAACCAAATTTAACATATTAAATAAAAATTTACAGTTGTTTTTATAAAAAGAATTATTATTATTCTAAAGATATTTTTAAAATAAACAAAAAATATTTGTAACGGCCAATCTTCTCGAAGACAAAAGAACTACTTTATTCTTTAAAAAAAAAACTACACTTTGGACCGTAAAGGTGTTACGCATCAACTGGTTGTTGGCTTGGAATAACTAAAAGATTGGTTATGATAGTTAGAGATAGACGAATAAGAATATGTGAAGGTGTAAGAATCGTCCTCCAGCCAATCCTGTTTCCTTCCAACGTGGCGTGACTCAAGCCTCCATCCTCATCTTTCTTTTTTGATTTATTTAATATCTTCTGTAATTTTATTTATTTATTTATTTTATGATTCTTACTTTAAAGTAATCAAATTCATCTTATTTGTCAACACTCTCATTTCTAGATTAAAGAATAATGAGTAGTCAATTATTATTAATTTTCCTTCACATTTTTTATTAAACAATGTTTAGACAAAAAAAAAAAATCAAAATCATCTTGGCTTAAAAAATTCAGTCCATCCTTGAAATAATAATAGCAATTAGAAATAAAAGAAAATTAAATCTTTTATTACATAAGAACAATAAAATATAATAAAAATAAATGAATTTTTAATTAAAAAATCCTTTTATTATTCTTTACTGTATAGAAAATCATAAAAATTATCAAAAGTATTTATTAAATTTTCATAAATATTTTTTTTATATTCGTATTAAAATCTCAAATTCTATGATTTCCACTCTTAAGCTCAATATTCAAATTTACCATTTTCTAAACTTTATTATATAAGAACAACAAAATACAATGCTAAATAATTAAATTTTATATTAAACCATAAAATCCAAAGCTAACAAAATATTTTATAAGCTCATGAATATTTGACATACTCAAATCAAGTTCACATAATCTTACCTTTAACTAGGTTTCATAATTTAATTAAAATAGTTAGAATCAAATATATAATAATTTAATAGTACAATTTAGGACCACAACAATGAGGGGTCCATAGACAAAGGAGATCTTTTTAGAGCCTCCAGAGAAACGTGATTTATGCGGATTTTAAATATCAAGTATTGATTGATTTTATATTAATTATATATAATTATTATTAATTGTTAAAATATAAATGATAATCACTAAATATTTAACATTTAATAAAAATTAATACATTATTAATAAATCCATAATAATACATGATAAACCAGTACCATCCAATAATTTGTCCTCGAATATCACCCCTCCCTTCACGAATTTCACATTCTCCTAACTATCCCATTACAAAAAATAATAATCAATGATTTTTTAACTATTTCAGGTATAATAATTTTTATTATAGGGAATTAATCCCATTAGATTTTAATTATAATTTAGTTTATGATTATAAAAGCAGTTTTGATTTAATCCACCAATCAAATTTGGTTTAATTGTTGTATAATTTAAATGTTTATATATTCATTATGCCTTTCATTCAAATCAAATCATAGATTGACTTTTTTAAATTTTGAGAAAATTATTTATATTTTAAAATTTGATCATTTTTAAATAACACAATTCTTATTATTCTCAATGCCACCTTTCATTCTAATTTTCATTTATTAATAAAATTTAAATTTAATTATTTCTACTTTTTCTTGTTAGGATTTAGTTTCTCTTCTTTTTTTTATTTGTTTATTCTTTTATTCTCCCCCTCCTTCTTCTCTTTCTTATTTTATTCTCTTCTTATTCTTTGTAATTATTCTTCTTCCATCCTTTTTATTCTATTTCATTAATTAAATTGTTAATTTTTTAAATAATTTATTATATGATTTAATTATATATTTTTATTTCTTTTTATATTTGTTATTATGTTTTTATTATTTATTTTATTTTATTTTATGATAAGTATATGTAAATAAATATGTATCATATCAAACCAATATATATTATATATATGATATATATTGATAGTTAAATATATGTTATATATATTAGTAAATATATATAAATATATATATATATATATATATATAATATGGTTGTAAATACATTTATATTATATATAAATATTATTTATATTTCATAAAATATTATATAATATTTATTTATTTATTAATATATACTACTAAAATAAACATATATTATATATATTTATTATGAAAAATAAAATCAATAGATAATAACTAGTAAAAAAGGTAAAAGCATAAAAATGCATATAATAAAAAATTAAAAACAGAAGAAGAAAAATGGATGAAAAAAGGGAGATAATAAAAAGAAGAAAGAAGAAAGAAGAAAATTTAAAAATAAAAGAAAAAAATAAATTAAAATAAGTAATATTACAATTACATCATAAAAATGATAAATATGTTATAATTATCTTTAAATTTTTTTAAAAAAAATTGTCATTATGAAAAGCTTTTAGAATTGAATATAAAAACTAATAGTAGCATATTAACAAAAGTAATTTTATATTTATAAGTACTTTTCACTAAATAATAGTTAAGAATGAAAATGAGTTTATCTGCACGTTCTCATAGAAATTGTTTTTGGTTTTTAATATTGTAAATATTAAGGTAGCAGCTACCTGATGCATAGAGAGCAGCGGTTATCACCGATGGGCTGAAGGCCTATTAAACTTTGAAATGTTATGTATCACTTGACTTGACTCCTGTTCATCTTATGCAATAATATCCATTTATATCTACCCATTTTATGCAATTAAATACCTATCCGTAATTTATTGAAAAACATTCATACAATCGAACTACAAACAGGTTTCAATTTCCTCTTCAATCTAAATTCACATAGTTTGGTTAAACATGTTGATTTCAATGGCTTCCTAATGAAGTCCCAGCATCATAGAGCTTGTTCTGTATGTAAGCAAGTCTTTTCCTATACACAACTACCCAAAACCAGGCCCATGAGAGCCAGCCGTCACCGCCGGATAACCGAGTGAAAAATGGTAAAACGGAAGCCTGATCAACTTCAAAATCAGAATGGTTCGGCGGCTTTTATAGTCTTTTACTAGATCCGGCATTGTAAATTTGTTTTACAGTTTGCTGCTGTAGCCATTGAGATCAACAGAAACTATTGCAGAAAACAAAAAACAGAGAAGTTTATGGACACTTGCATAACATTACATCAACGTCAAAACAACAGAAGATGGATAGGCATTGACATACACACATGTGACATGCTAAAAACGAAGTGGTGATTATTGATTTAACAAAAGATAACACAGTTTTTCCTAAGAGTGAAGTTCTAAGGACACTTAGTCCTGTTGCCATGAGTTTTCATGTCAGTGTAGCATTTCCCACACAATTCTCTGTTACCAGATGTGCCTGGTGGGACACACTTGCACCTATAGCAGCAGGTGCCGCATGCCCTTTTGCACACATTAGGTCTCGAGTGTAAACCGTACCTCAACTTGCACAACCCTCCACAATATGCATTATTCAGTCATTGCATGGAGTTTTCTTTGCATCAGGAGGAAACTTGTAAAGTTTTTAAGGTCAGAAGAGAAGAAATAAGAGATCTAATGCCTACCCATGAATGGCAAGAGCCTTCTGTTTGGTCATTTCACCAACTGGTTGGTGCTTTGCTTTGTAGTCTCAGTCTGATGAAAGAGCAATTTACCTTTTTAGTATAAAAAATTAAAAAATTTCTTTTTTGATGTAAAGAAAAAAAAACTCTTCTTTTGTTGTGAAATTATACCTGACCACCATTTTTACTAGTACTCAGATAACAGATAACATGATGATTTTTGGGTAACGTGATGGCATGGTAGATGGCAAAGTCAGATTCCGGTGGTCAAGTGTCTGTCCTACATTTCAAGGCAAAAAAAACGTAAAATTATTATATTATTATTATAATTAAAATAATTATTTAGTAATGATTATTTTATTCCATGATCCAGTAATTATTAATTTTATATAGTAATATTATTAATAAAAATAATATAATTATAATGTAATGATTAAAAAATGAGTAAGATTTAATTATTAGAAAAAATTTATTAAATTGAAAATGTAATAATTATGAAATTGATGGTTAATGATTATAATAATAATAATTATTATTATTATTACTTAGAATTATAATTATTATTTATTTATGTAACAAATATAATAATTAATATTTACTATTATGATTTATATATTATTAGTAATTGTAAGTATAATTGTTATTTATGTACTTATTATTTATTAACGGTTTTTATTATTAGTATTGATGTTGTTATTGTTTTTATATATATATATATATATATATAGGTAATATTATGTTGTAAAAAATTGGATATAATTATTTATAATTTTGAAATTTTTATAATGTTAGTATTGTGTATTATTAATATTATTAGTACTTACAATCATCGGTATTAATTACTATAATTATCATTTATTGATTTAATTATTAATATGAATAATTATTATTATTATGAAGTGTATATTATTAGTAGTTTTAAATAGAATTATGGTTTATGTAATTAATTAGTAATGATTAGTATTATTATAAAAAAATGATTGGTAGTGTTTTTATTATTGATATTAATGTTATTATTAATATTTGTAATTATTATTATTATTGTTATTGTTATTTGTTTGTAAGTATTATTTATTTGGTATTAATATTTATTATTATTATTTATATGATACATATGAATTTATATCAAGACGATTGGTATAATAACCATTAAAATCATGTGATAATTTTAATATTTTAAAACTAGTGGTTAAAGATAAGTAATATTTGTATTTTAATATTTTAAAACTAGTGGTTAAAGATAAGTAATACTTGTCACATCCACATTCATAGCATCTTTATATGTTTGCATTTTATGCATAAATTAAAATGATTGAATGAATGATGCATGAATGCATAATGATTTATGGATGCATTAGTATGGTATATATGTTTATGAGTATAATATGGATGAATTGAATTTCATAAGATATCAAATTCAAGGTAAAGTGGTAATAGAATGATTAAAGTGATGGAAGTGTAATGTTCATGCCTTATTATATGCAATTTAAGTGACTTATAAAACATGCCTTAAATGATGACTTAGAATGAAAGTATAAATGGAATGTAATTTTTTTATATATGTTAAACATGTTATTTTATGTGAAAGTATATGTTCGAATATATATTAGAAGTCATAAAAGAAATTAGAGTTAAAAATAAGTTAGGTTGAAAGTAGGGGTATTTTGGTAATTTCATGGAAAGAGAGGAATATTTTAGGAAATCAAAGGTATGTATGGATGTAAATTAATATATGTATATATGTTATGTTATGTATGGAATGAAAATATTAATAAAAAGATAAAAGAAAATAATTAAGGATAAATAAAAGGAAGGAACCAATGGAATAATGACAAGTGTCACCATTTGGTTGGACCCTTCATTGATTTCTTATTTAATTAAAAATAAAATAAATAATTGTGTATCAAGGAAGCATAATCCCGTATGTCAGTCCTTCCACCCTCCATTTTTCAAATTCTTATTCCTTCTTCATTCTTTCCATTTTTTTTTATTAATTCAAAGATTAATGTTTTCCTAAGATAATTTTGGATGAATTTTATGTTTTGAGGTTGTTTTCACTTAGTTCTTCTTATATATATATATATATATATTCTTATTTCTTTTTATGGGTTGCTGGAACTTGAGTTTTTGAGAAGTTAGAAAATTTGATCATGGAGATTATGCATGAATTTTATAAAATTGATGATGGAATGTTGAAAGGCACACTTGAATTAGTATGTTTGATGCATTTTTTTTAGAGTTCATGTATGGAATTGATGTGAGCAAAAACCCTAAATGACCTATATTGAAGAGACCCTTATAATGTTATGTAATGTGTGTGTGATGTAAATTAAGTGAGAAAATATGATGAAGATGAAGAAATATGCATGAAAAGTGGATTGGAATGTAAGAATTGTATGAAAAATGTTACTTCCAAAAATATGCATTTGTGTATTTGGTTGCCAAATTTTGGTCTAATGAATTAAATCATCATATTATATATGGAAATGATGAATTATGGTGTTAGAATGAAGAAAGCAAAGTTTTAAGGCAATTGGAAAGAAATTGTAAAAGCTATGCAAATTTTGGTACTTAGGGGGGTAACATGCATGTACTTGTGTTAATGACTACCTAATGTAGTATTTTAATGCATGAACATTGGAAATTTTGATTTGGTATTGCTTATAACATGTAAAGATAGGTGTATGTGCAATATGGTAAGGTTTTAAGGTGATTGAATACAATGAATGAGGTATATAAAGTAGGTGTACAAAATCTACCGAAATTGAATTTTCAAAAAAAAGTAAATTCAGAGGTTTACGGTAATTATATTTTGAAGATCTTAATGTTGTCCAAAATTTTTGTGCAATATACCATTGGAAAGCTCTTTTAATATAGTTTCCAATGATACTAAGCTTGAAAATTTCCAAAATCATATGAATTATCTAAAAATTTACATCATTTTAGTGCTCTAAATATGCTTATTTCGGGTAATAATTAGGTAGAATTGATAGGCATTTAGCCATTTGATGTTTGGAGGCCTTAACGATTGAATTTTTAAACATATAATATATCGTTGGAAAGTTATTAGAGTCTAGTTTTTAATGGTTTAATAATTACTCAATTTAAAGGTCATTTTCTTAGTCAAAATGCTTGAACAGTGAGAACTATTCCATGAAGCAGAATGTGTGTGAACTTAAAATGCATGCATGTGTTATATTAAAGTAATTTGTTATGCAATTTGTGTTAAATCCTTAAACGCATGATCTTATATTTCTATTAAAGGACATTAAAGAAGTACATATCATAATGTAAATATGAAACCATTAGGCATTTCATTATATATCAAAAATAAATAGAATGTAAAGTATAAAGTAAGTTAAATAGAAAATGACCAAATGAATAATGTACCTATATAAACAATCCTAAACTTTATAAGTACTTATCAAATATATCATTTACATATCATTACACTTAAGTATGACTTATGTATGTATTTATTTTTGGAATGTTATACATGGAATGCTTTGAAAGAGAATGCTATGGAATGATATTTGGATGCTTTATAAGCATGATAGTTGTTTGGAAATTGAAATGTTACAGGTTTCGATAATAAATTCCATACTCTTGCCCAAGTTGTAGATAAGGGCAAATCGGTGACAGGTTTGTGCTTTCCTTTTCATGACCTCACTTAAGGTCTTGAATTGATGTTTTCTAATTAATCGTTTATCATACTGGTGGGGCCCACCATGGCGCCTGGCGGGACCCGCCGCGTATTCTGAGTATTCTGTGCATGTAGAACACCCTTTCCCTATTACTTGCGCAAGGCAAACTGCCTGAAATGCGAAACATTGCATTTTTAGCCCCGGATACTATTCATCATGAATAGTACATAGGTGGGGCCAACTAAACAGAAGCGGGGCTCGCAGCCCCCAATAGCCTATTCTGTATACTCTGTACTTACAGAATACAATTCCATGTTGCCTTACGCAAGGCACAATGCTGGGCATCACAAATGCCATCTTCCAGGCCCACTACGCGATGGGGCCCACTTAGCAATAACAGGAGCCCGCTGCTCCTATTTCCTATTCTGTGTATTCTGTACTTACAGAATACACTTCACACCTGCCTACGTGTGGTAGGATACGCAGAATGCAAACTATTGCATTTTAGACCTAGGTTACTATTCATTATGAATAGTATACAAGCAGGGCCCGCTTCCCCAATTAGCCAATTCCGTGTATTCTGTACTTACAGAGTACATTTCACTGCTGCCTTACGAAAGGCACATCTCGTGGCATTCTGAATGCCACATTTGTAGGTTCACCTCGCTGTAGGGTCCGTTAAACACTAGTGGGGTCCGCTTCCTACTATCGTTCTCTTAAATGCGTTCTGTACGCACAGAACACACCCTATCTACCGCCTCACTTGAAGCGGAACACTTAGTATGCTATTTGCCACTTCCCGGCCCCTTTTGCACTGTGGGACCCATAGGGGTACTATTCATTATGAATAGTACCCATGTGGGCCCACCGCCCGAATTCACCCATTTGAGTGTTCTGGACACATAGAATACATTTCCGCTAATATCTACGTGAAAAACGACCTTCTGGTGCCTCAAATGCCATTTTGGGCCAAAATTGGATCGCCGACCCTGAATTGGACCCATTAGCCAAAACTCGGTGTTCGGGTCCGAATTTGAGAAAAATTATAACTGTAAAGTTTCTCAAAATGTCGATTGCACTTCGGTTGACATATGGTACACATCTGGTTTTACCCGTACAAGCCAGTACACATCGCCCTATGTGTACCACACGTTGCATAAAAAGATGTTTGGTCAGGAGCCTCCTTGGGACCGAATTTGGAAAAACTTTCTTCTGCAAAGTTGTTGCTTACGTTAAATAACGCTTATACGCTTCGGGGCGCATCCCGAAAGCAACCACAGTGGGCCCCACGCATTGGAGCAAAAGTGATGTGCTACGCGCATCACGTGATGTGCGCAGCACATTAGCAATGTGTGGCGCACATCACATGATGTGCGCCACACATCACTTCAAATCTAGGCCAAAATTACAAAATTTCCACGCCCAAAAATTGCTCTATAAATATAGAGCTCGGGGTTCATCTAAAGGGATCCGAAATTTGCTCTCTAAGGGCACCAAAAACTCTGCCAAAATTTCCACTCAATTAATTAGGCCCCAAATTAAATAAATCACTTGGATTTAGTGATAAATCTGGTTAGTTTAGGCTCCCTAAACATGGAATCAAGCAAGATCAAGGAAGAAAAGCCGCCGGAATAAGGTAAATTTCTTGTTTTCTTCAAGTTTCTTCATTCTGTCACTATTCTGTGAGGGATGTGCTGCGCACATCACCTCATATACGCCACACACAGGCTATGTGTGGTGAAATTGGGGTCATGTGCTGCGTACATCACCTCAAAATTTCCCCGAAAATGCTATTTTTCGTCCGATCTGGCCAATCTAAGGCCATTCAAGGCTTTTCCATGCCTTGGGTGCCTTGGATCTGCCCTAAATCTTGCTGGATCTAAAATAATTTTAACTTTAAAATT
>CANYBF010287264.1:0-17179 GCA_948192965.1 Dalechampia spathulata
AATGCATTGATTTCCCTCTGAACCATAATAATCACATATTAAATATTTATCTTAATTTCATAAATTTATTCCTATCATTTATCATCCATTATTCACCTTGAAATCACATATCAATATATATAACATTCAATTACTTATCAATTGATAACACTTACTTATCATACACATCATTTAAGGAAAAATCATATTAACATGCACATTAAAATATCATTCATATTAACCATATTTAATATCATATAATTTAATTCAATTTAAATCATGAATATGATATTAAATTAATATGGTTTTCTTACCATGGAAAATTACACTTAATAAAAGTTTCCATCATTTAATTATAAATATAAGACTTAATTATTAACTTAAACATTACTCATTTTTAATTCATAATCTTATATGAATGATTTCTTTAACTTATTCTTTATTAATAATAGAAAATATATTCTTTTTAATTTCATATGGTATTATAAAATCATAGCCAATTATATTTAACATTTCAAAGTATTAGACTTGTATAAGTCTCTTAATAATTTTTTATTCATGTAATTCTGTTATTGCTTAACATAATTTATTAACTTAATTTATTTATATTCCCTCTTCTAATTTCTTTTAACATACCTTTTTAATTTCATCCTTACTTATCTCATTAATTCCTTATTCAATAAATTCATATTATTTAAAAGGTATGTTAATTAAATTTAATTCAATAACATCTTATGCCTTTACTTAAAACTTATTCAATAATATAACTCATTGCAATTCATTTATTTATCATCATATATCTTCTTATTCTTATTCTTAATTAATTTTGTTATTTAACTATTTAAATAACAAATTTCACAACACTTTTAATATTCATATATCTTTTTATACTTATTCAAACATTTACTTTATTTGTATATTTCATATATCATATACCCACTAAATAATCACTTCATTAAATCACTTTCATTTAATCATGCTATTTATCTTTATTCAATAAAATATTTTTAATTCTTTCATATAATTTAAACATCTTAAAATCATATACCATTATTCGTTATACTTTATTTCTACCTTTCCTTAATTAAATATATCTTTAATTCATATATCTTTAATGTACTTAACATTTATTTCAATCATATTATTTAACCGTTATTGACCAAATACCATCACTTCATATACATCATTATTATCTTTTATTTTTATTAACTTAATTAAATTTCATGCTATATCTTTTTATACCATAAATTAATTATTTCATTTAAATAATTATTCCAATTTCATATAAATCATTTTATCCATAATTAAATTATTTTAATTAACTTCCTTAAGATTGATTAATCTCAAATTAATTGACCCCCTTTAGGTCCATAAACATTAAATTGCCACCTTCCTGAAATAATTTACACTTAAACATACTTAATAAATAAATCAATTGAACTCGTCATATTATTTATTTATTAACTCATTAAGCTTCTTAAAGGCATTTATTATACTTAATCAATTAATCAATTTATGCCTTTAATCATTTCATAATCATATACTTATAATAATTTTTTAAAATAATTTTTTTATTTTGTATTTTTGAAAAATATATTTTTATATTTTTATAATTTTTGAAAGATTTTACTATATTTTTTCTAAAAAAATCATGTTAAAAATCATGATTAAAATATTTTTCAAAGCATGTATGTATACAAGGATATGACTAGGATACAAGAAGTATATAATAGGAATACAAGAAGTATATGAAATCTTAAGTAGGCAACATAAGAATTGAAAAGAGGGAAAATGGAACACAAGAAATTTATAGTGGTTCTGCTAACAAATGCTTACTTCCATTTACCTAAGATTAAACTTAGGTTTCTACTAATCTTTCAACAAAGATTACAAGCCTAGAATTATAATTTTAGTAATACTCAAGTGTTTTCTCAAAGGCACACACTAAACCCTTACACAATATGTTTTCCCAATGCTCATATAAAAACTTCACTAAATCACAATCCCTTCCTATCTCTTAAACATAACCCAAGAGAAACATAAGGATTGGAAACCCAGAAACCCTTTTTAAGGAATTTACAACTTAAGAAATGAAGAAATATATAAACTATACAAAAATGTGTTCAATAAAGAAATTGATGATTAAATATTGATTTCTTACCTTTAATAAGGTTAATCCACATTAATATAAACTATTCCTTGCTTATATGACCATTGGAGATGCAATCAATACAAAAAGATCAGTTTTAGAATGTTTTAAAATAATGCTAAAAATACATATAAAGACACGTATGGGCGTACGTGTTTGCGTACCCCTATATGGCACCATAAAATTGATATCAAAATTGGCCAGTAGTATTTGTATGACCGTATGATTAAGTATTATGCCCGTACCAAAGCTTCTACCAAAAATACACACCTAAAATGCCTTCTGATATGCCCGTTCAGCCTAGAAAACTTAATGGTGCACTCGTACCAACTTTGGTATGTCTGTACACACCTTAAAAACATGGTTTGTTAACATCAAAACTAAGATCAAGGACCCCAATGTCTAACAATCTCCCCCCCTTTTGAGGTTGACAAACCCCAAATGGCTTTTTAATCAAAATTAACTCCCCCTAACAAATTGCAACCTTATAATTCATACTCCCCCTCAACCATGCATTATCCACAATGCAAGAGGAGTAATCAATGAGCTTGGTTTTAATTAAACATAGCCAACAATACCAACAAATACACATTTTCTCAAAAGCAAGTCAAAATGCATAAAAAGCCATTTCACCATAAGCTAAACTCAATCATTAAAGTATATGAAACATATGATACAAATTTAAAAATTCAAATATATGTCTTCATGCAAATCAATCCATACATGAAGGTGTTTTTGAAAATAATGCTCAAAGATCAATTTCAAATACATTGAGCTCACCAAAAATCATCATTAATCAAATTCAATAAACTTAGACAAGCATAAACACAATTAGCACATATGATATCAATACACATAACAATCCAATAAACATAACACAAAAAAAACAAAGCTCTAAAACTCCTCCTAAGAAATTACATAGTCTTATTCTTTCATTCTTTAATTGATTAATGCAAAAGAGGCTTCATTTTATATTGTTGCTTGAATATCCACTTAATTCTTTCTTATGAACTTTGAGCAAACCTATAAAATGAATTCAATTCACTTTCGGTATCCAAATGTATTTGGGTCCATAGGGGTTAGCTTGACATGAGTCATTTGAAATATATCCGAAGTGACGTAACCTTATAAAACATTTATAATTAGAATGATCAAACTTACCATAATAATGACAATGACCAAGGAAGGGTTTAGACTTCCAACTTCTTGGTATATGAAAATGAACTTTCCTTGGTTCATTTTTTATGTCATTTCCAATTTTAACATTTGAATGCAAACTCATATGTTTTGGTTTTACATTGACATATTTTTCCCCACAATTGCAATTCTTATGCAATTGACTTCTAATTGAGGTCTTAAACCTATTAGCATTGGATTTTTCAACTCTTTTACTTTCATTTCTCTTAGCAACCTCCTTAATAGAAGTAGCTTTGAGAAATTTAGAGCATTTGGATTAAGAGGGGGTGTTTTGGTCATAGCCAATATCTCTCCTATCAAATTTGAGTTTTTAGCATTTAAGAATACTATCAATTTTAATGCCACCCATTTCAAATTTTGAAAGGTTTTCTTTTAAAAGCTTATTTTCTCTTTTTAAATTTTCATTTTTTAAACATAAATCTTCATTTTCCTTTATCAAGGACTCATTTAACATTGCAATATTTTTAACATTTTCAAATGAGTTTTTAAAATCCCTTTTTGAAGAGGTTAAAGCATCCACTTCCAATTTCAAATAATCAATCTCATTTGTTAAAGTTAAGTTTTTAAATTTTAAAACTTTATTTTTCCTAGCCAATTACTCATATTTAATAAGAAGTGCCTTTAAGGCACTCACATCATCATCAAACTCTTGATTAAGAGATTGGTTAGAAGAGCTTACCTCATTAAGAGCTTCTTCATCCTCTATTACCATGAAGCAAAACCTAAAAACATGCTCTTTAGCTAAGCTTTCATCATCCAATTCGCTCTCATCATCCTAAGTAGTTTTGAAGGATTTATTCTTGGATGGCTTTGGTGGTCTCTTCAATTTAGGACATTCACTCTTCACATGTCCTTTACTTATAGATTCTTCTTTTTCACTTGCTTCCTTAATGGCTTTGAAAGATAATCCTCTTTTATCATCCCTTCCAACACCTTGTGTTAAGCTGATCTCATGAGTGAGGAGCTTTCCTAAAAGCATGTCGGTAGAAAGTATTGATAGATCATTTGTTTCCTGAATCGCAATCACCCTTCCTTCCTAATTGTTCTTTAGAAGAACTCTAAGAATCTTATTATTGATATCTTCTCTAGCATAAGTCTTCCAAAGCTTCATTAGACCATTGATAATCACCATGAGCTTATTGTACATCTTCGATATACTCTCATTTTGCTTCATAGTGAATAACTCATATTCATGAGTTAAAAGTTGAAGCTTCTTGGTCTTCACTTGATTTGTGCTCTCATGATGTGTCTCCAAAGCATTCCAAATTTATTTGGCAGTCATGCAATTAAACACTCTCCTATACTCTTCCCAATTAATGGCATAATATAATATATTCATAGGCTTTTTATTCATAATATTAGCCTTCTTTTCTTTACTATTCCACTTATTCATAGGAGGATTATGATCACTTTCAATAAAGTTCCATAAATCAACTCCTATGAATAAGTGGAATAGTAAAGAAAAGAAGGCTAATATTATGAATAAAAAGCCTATGAATATATTATATTATGCCATTAATTGGGAATTATGATCACTTTCAATAAAGTTCCATAAATCAACTCCATCATTCTGCAAAAATATCTTCATTCGATGTTTCTAATAAGAGTAATCTATACCATCAAAGAAATGAGGTCTTGTGTAAGATTGACTCTTCAGATAATATGTTACCATTTGATCTTAACTTTAAGAATGTTAATTCTTGAAAGATAGAGCCCAAACTCTAATACCAAATGAAATCCCAAGTAGCCAACACAAGAATTGAAGAGAGAGAAAATGGAACACAAGAAATTTATAATGGTTTGGCTAATAAATGTCTACATCCAGTTATCCAAGTTTCAACTTAGGTTTCCACTAATCTTTCAACAAAGATTACAACCCTAGAATCACAATTCTAGTAATACTCAAGTGTTTTCCCAAGAGCTCACACTAAACCCTTACATAATATATTTTCCCAAGGCTCACACAAAAATCTCACTCAATCATAGTGCTTTCCTATCTCTCAAATACAACACAAGAGAAACATAAGGATTGAAAATCCAAAAACCCTTTCCAAGGGATTTACAACTAAAGAAATCAAGAAATACATAAACTACATAAAAATATTTTTAATCAAAAAAATTGATGATCAAAGATCAATTTCTTACCTTCAATAAAGTTAATCCACACTAATATTAGCTAATCCTTGCTTATATGATCGTTGGGGATGCAATTAATATAAAAAGAGCCATTTTAGAACATTTTAAAACAATGCTGAAAATATGTATAAAGATGCATACGGGCGTATGTGTTCGTGTACCCCTATACGACATTATAAAATTAATACCAAAATTGGACAGTAGCATCTGTACGGTTGTACGATAAAGTGGTACATCTGTACCAAAGCTTCTACCAAAAATACACATTCAAAACTCCTTTGGGTATGCTTGTTCAGCCTAGAAAACTTAATGGTACGCCCATACCAACTTTGGTATGTCTGTACACACCTTGAAAATATGGTTTGATAATATCAAAACTAAAATCAAGGACCCCAAGGTCTAACAATATATAAGAGGTTTGTAAAATGTTTACAAAATTATATTTTTTACGATTTAAAATATTAAAGATATGGGTATTTATATTATATTTTATGAAATGTAATATTTGATATGTAGGTTTAGTATAAGTATACAATAGGCATACAAGAAGTATACAATATGTATACAAAAGGTTTACAAAATTATATTTTTTACAAGTTTAAAAAATTAGAGATACAAGTATTTACAATATATTTTATGAAACATAAATTCTGATATGTAAGGTTTACTATAAATATACAATCAATATACAAGAAGTATACAATAGGGACACAAATGATTTATAAGAGGAATATAACAATTATATCAAAAAAATATGCATAATTATTTAAATTGAAAAATATCAAACATGAACATGTATGATTGTATTACTTTAAAACCATTAAAAATGTAGAATAACAATACAAATTATTCAATAATAACAAGTTTAAATTTAACCGACATCCTTGTTTGATGTGTCAAGCATTCATAACCTTTTGATCTCTTCTTACCATTCATAAAAGAAACTCCAAAAATTTCAAGAAATCAAATCATTTTTCTTTCCATAATACATATATATATGTATATATAATCATAATATAGATTATTAATAACAAAATAGCTTTTCTGAATTCCAATAGCTTAGAAACATGAAATAAATCAATAGAAAAAATATTAACATATCAATAAAGATCAAATATAATGCAATTCCAATTTAAGAAGAAGAATAAGAAGAAATTAAGAGCTTAATCATGACCACTAAAGAATCCAAATTGGGAAAATGCAAGTGATTTTTGAGGTGAGTAAAAATGACATGTAACATTGCCCAAGTTCTACTTATAATCTTAAATATAAGATAAGACAAATGGAGTAACACAAATTGCAATGATTGCCAGACATGAACTATTCTATGGTAAGAGGACAAATTCCTAAGAATTTCAAATGAAATCTAATTAATTTCAAAGGCCAAAATATGAAGCGTGCATCATTAAAGATGTTCATACACTTATATGAACTCTAAATATTGATGGAATTATAAAGAGATTGAACAAGAAAAACACCTTATAACCAACTGAAATTTCATCAGGCATATAAACCTTTGTATGAGAACAATCAAAATAATAAATATGTAATAACTCTTAGAAAATAATAATTCTAAGGGAAAAAAAATGATTATTAAAACAAAATATGTAAGAGTTTTATATCCAAAATAGAACCATACCATTAGCATAAACACCCATATGAATTAGAGCTTGTGTTAGTTCTAGCAAATGATTGTGAATTACATTAAAAATACGATTTGAAATTTCCAATAAATGAGCTGAAGAAGTCAAAAGAGAACTGTTCGAGAACATGATAACTCACCTCTTCAAAATCTAGTGGTGGTTGTCATGGCTTCCCCACACAAGCATTATTTTGTCAAACTGTCAAGAGGTGGAGAAAAGAAAATCAACTTAGTAAGGACCATTGTCAAGGATTCATTTACAAAGAAAGGGAAAAGTTTATTAAACAACTTTGAGTTCGTGATGTTGAATTTCCAAGAGTTCCTTAACCATGGCCGCTCTTATCACACTTGACATAGTTGAAGAAAAATAAAACTATTTAAATAAAAAAATAATGTAATTTAATTATGCACATCATTTAGCTCATTCTCTTCAATTTAAGAAACAAGAGAGAGAAGGAAAAAATAAAAAAATCAAATAAATATAATGCCTAAGAAAGGCCAAATGATATTGTAAAAGTAAAAGAAATACCATATGAAATATATATTTCTCCATCATTAAATCTTAAATCCCCAATGCCTAATCTCTTTAATTGATTTAACTTTCTGATTTTATCAAGTTTTCAATTGTATTTTCTTTTTTTATCTTTACAAAGAAGAGTTTATGAGGAGAGAGAAAACATCGCAAAGAAGAAGAAGATTACAAAAGAAGAAGAAGAAGAAAAAGAAAGAGAAAAGTTAGATGGAAGATGAAGAAGAAAGAATACTGGAGTGAAAAAGAGAATAAAAGGAAAGAAGAAAAAAGGTTAAGATAAAAAAATTGATAAATTATATATTCTATTTTGGAATTACATATTCTTTGCGCCAAAAAATTATTTTTAATCTAAAGCTTAATTAATTAAGATAAATAAATAAATAAATAAAAATTATTTATTACTTTGATTAATTAAATATATTTAAATAATAATTTATTTATCAAGCATAACTGTATTTTTTAGAGGTTGAGCAAAGTCCAAGTCCGAAATTGAGTAAGTGGAGGCACCTCAAAACAATAATGAAGCATCATCTCAAGTCACTTTCGAAGAAATTAATATATAAATATAAATTAGGTTATTAATTCTAAAAAAACCCAAATTATCATAAAAATCAACGCCACTCAAATTTATTTTTTGACATTATTTTGATTAGATAATTTTAGCCATTTATTTTGTAATTTTATTTCCTAATAATTAATTAATAAAGGGAAAATTTCTTGAAAGAAAATTAGATAATTTTGAATTTTTTTATCAGAAGTGGAAATTGATCATGGTTTCATGTTTGATTAATTATTTTACAATTTGTCATTCCATCTTTCCAAATGTCCACCCCATCAACCATTGAGTTAATTCCTGAATCATATCTCCCAAGGAATCTCCATCTCATTTATAGCGACATTACCCTTTTTCTTCTTCTTTTTTTGTCTTGTTTTACTTGATTACAATGCTTGATATGATACATATGTGGACTTTCTAGCACCTAGACGTTTAGGGGCATTTTACCTTTTTGTTGAAAAAAATTTGAAAAATTACTCATTTAAGGTAAAAGTAAAAAAATTCCAGTTTCAGAGTAAAATTTTGTCTGGCCACCAGTCAAAGTGGCGGCCAAATAATGTGGCATTTTCCCGTTCAAAATGGCATGATGTGGTAATGAGATGGTGAGATGGCGTGACATGTAGGAAAGAAAGTGTGGCCGTCAGTACTAGTGGTCAGAATGAACTTTCTTATAATTACACTAGCATCCACTTGACACCCCCTTCCCCCCTGACTAACCCTACCCCCCTCCCTCTCTCCTACTTTCTTATAATTATAATTTATAATTTATAATTATAAAATCATTATATAACTATTTATTATAATTAAAAAATATACATTATAAAATAATTATACTTATTTATTATAATATAAATTATTTATTATAATGTATATAATAAATATACATTATATAACTATTTTATTATAATTAAAAAATCATAATTTTATTTAATTTTTTCATTATTATAATTATAAAATATTTTAATATTTAAGAATAAAAAATACACATGATCAGAAAATATAATAAAAAAGAAAAAGAAAAATGAAAAATTAGATTATCATTAAATATATTTATTACTGTTGAATAAGTTATACAAAATTAAATGTGAAATAAATAAAAAAATTTGAAAATTTGAATCTTTGATTTAAAAAATTATATAACTTCTCATTTGTACATAGCATCAGTAAAATACCATATTTTTACCATTAAACTGTTTAAAATAAAGTCAAATTAAAGGTTCTTGAGTTTCCGATAAAGGTTTTTATTTATTTCAATCCTTTAAATATTTTTTATTATAATTTTCTATAAATGCTTTTTAAAAAATTAGTGTCTATGAGAAATATATTAAAAATGGTACAAATGAATTAAAATAAATTTATAATAAATTTATTGATAATTAAATCATACTTTTAAATTATAATTAAATTATAATAATATAATATAATTATAATAAATTTATTGATAATTAAATTATACTTTTAAATTATAATTAAATTATAATAATATAATTAAATTATAATAAATTTATTGATAATTAAATTATATTTTTAAATCATAATTAAATTATAATAATATAATTAAATTATAATAAATTTATTGATAATTAAATTATACTTTTAAATTATAATTAAATTATAATAATATAATTAAATTATAATAAATTTATTGATAATTAAATTATACTTTTAAATTATAATTATTATTATCAATAAATTTAATTTCACAATTATTCAATTATAAGTTTAATAATTTTTTCATAATAATTACACCTAATCTCTTTTTATTCATTAAATTATAATTATATCATTTTTTAATAATATTACAAAATCAAAATATTAATTACTAAATCATATAATTATTTATTTATTTTTATTAAGTAATAATTACTAAATCATTTCTTTAATAATTACTAAATCATTATATAATTTATTATAATATAATATAATAAATATTTTATTAAATTATAATTATAAGAAAGTACACTCAGCTAGGAGAGAGGGAGGGGGTGGGGTGCGTCAGGGGGAAAGGGGGGTGGGTAAGTGGAATTACATGTTGGAGGCAAAAATTCATTTTGGCTAGTACAAGGGCCACACTCTCTTTCCTGCCATTTCATTGCCACATCATGCCATTTTAAATGGAAAACTGACACGTCATCTGGCCGACACTTTGACTGGCGATTAGACAAAATTTCATCCTAAGATTGTAATTTTTTTTGCTTTCACCTTAAATGAGTAATTTTTCAAATTTTTTTCAATAAAAAGGTAAAATGCCCGACGTTCAGCAACCAAACAGAAATGAGTTAATTTGAACTATTGATCAGAAGTGCATAAAAAAGTTGATTCCAGGTATCAGGAATTCCAGGAAGACACCAATGGCTACAATCATTTCCTATTCTCCCATTGTTCCCGTACATAGAAGGATGACCATCTTTCCTTAGTTGTGATAACGTCGTAATATCAAGCAGTGTAACATCAACTTTCATGTTAGCCACCACTTGTTTTACCACCTTTGCTGCTGCTGGTGGACCTGCTGGATATGTTGTACCAGTTGTTGGTTCTGTCTGTCCCGTGCACGTTGATTTTGTCTCGTTCCATTCATCTCCACTGATCCACATGATGATAAATGATTAATTACATTTTAGAGATATAAATATTATTCTGGAAACTTCACCTATATGGGTCCGAGGACATCCGCATTGTCTTTTACCTGTAATGGGATGGAGAAATGCCTTGAAAGAATACTTTGGTGTTGTTGGGATCAATGTTGGCGTCTACCCATTCAGACCATGTAGTAAGTCCTCTCTCAAAAGCAACCAAACGATCCATGTCTTTCCGTATTGATTTCCCGTCTTGAATGTATTTCCATCTGCACCACATTATTCATTAATTAGTTGCATTCTTATTTATTCATTGGTATTCGGACAAAACATTGTAGGATGATGAAAGTCTTCTAAATAAATGTTAATACGTATAAAAAAAATTCTTACATAGATTTAATTTATCACATAGGATTTTTTTTTTTGAAACAATTTATCACATAGGATTATTGACTCATTAATAATATATATTAATTTTCATTAAATATATAAATAATAATAATGCACGACTGAAATAGTAAAAATTAATGCATGTTATTATATTACTAATGAATCTATGATAAATTGAATCGACATAAAGATTGATTGTTGAATTGTAATTCAACTTACGGTTTTCTACTTCCTTTATGAAGCCACCAATGCCAGGTGTTGAAGATGAGCATGTCATATCCTAACCAGTCCTTGCCATTCTCTATGGAATCCAGCTTTACAACTGTGCCTATTTTTTCTTCCACTAAATCTACTAGAAATGCATTCCGTGATAGAATCAAAGAAACATTATAATCCTGCAAATCAAATTACTACTAGTCAGAAAGACATGAATCAGATTATTCAGAATGAATTTTACACCCATTAATATTTACCGGAAAAGAAAAGATTGAGAGGCCTCCTTTTCTTTCAAGAGTGTAGTTTGACCAAGGGACTGCTGCATGGATCATGCACGTAAGTGATTGCCATTGATTGAGGCTCAGAGAATCCCCTACCATCATGACCTTTTTCCCTCTAATCATCTCCAAAACATTGTGGCCATCAAATCTGCATATAACGGAAAACTGTGCTTTAAATTCGCAATAAGCTTTCTTTCTTTATTTTTAATTATTGGCTCCGTAATCATGAAAGATGAAACCGGGTAGTATTTAAGGTTTTGATTTTCTTCAATCGAGTATAAAGGATTAACAGAATGTTTCAAGAAAAGCCAATTGTGTTAGAGTTTATAGGTTAGGGGAGTGTCTTGGAGGTTGAAGGTTACTATTTTATATTAAAGAATCAATTCAAACAATGTCTTAATTTTAAATGAATATATAAATAGCCTAAAACAATAATTACATAAATGATGGGTTTTATTTTATGTTTTATAATAATGTTAGATAATTTTTGAAGTTTTATGAAAATAATAGTTTTTCTCACAAAAAATAACCATTTTTTTCATAAACAAATAATAAATTTCAAGGGAATTTGAAATAAATTTGAATTAAATTTTTTATAAATTGAAATAAATTTACAATAAACAGAGCATTATTTTTGTAAATATTTTTAAAAATTTTATTATTTTTATAAATTTTCTAAAAAATCCAACATTTTTATAAATTTTTTTTATCATTTTGGAAAAATTTTAAGAAACTAATATTAAAATACTATTAAAATAATTAACAAGTATATTAAAATAATTAATCATGGTAATACCTGCTAATTTTACAGAAAAGGGTTTTATTGTTAAACAATAATAATTTGATAAAGCATGTTTCTGTTACCTTCATAATAATTTATTCATAAAGTATAATTCTATGACCTTCAGACTTCATAATGTCATTGGCTCCTAAACATAAAGATATTAATGCAAAATAAAATGATGGCACCTCTATACTGTGAATAAAGAAACCATTAAGACTTTAATGGCGAAGAGACCAACCTTGGCAAATAGCAATCACTAGGCTTCCATCTGTAGTTGAGATACATCTTATCTGGCCTTCCATTTTTCTGGCAATCGAATGCACTTGCGATGAAGGGGCAGTTTGATGTGTTGTATGAATGATAAGTTTCATCGTACACCCAACTTCCTCGGAAGACATCACACTCACCCAATATTGAATTGCTTAAGCTATCCTTGACCAATATGGCTTTAGATTCTTGAAGAAATGGAATGAAAATAACAACGGAATAAGCCAAGGAACAAATGCCGTAAAACCCATGTCTTATTTTCATTCTCATGCAACCGGCTGAAGGAGAGCATGAGAGTAAGGTAGTATAACAAGTTTGCACAAGTTGTGGCGTGAATGATTTAACTAAAGAACGTAGCAATATATAGAGGCTACAGTGTGTGGTCAAAGCTTTTAAATTTATTAAAATAAATCATAATATTGAATTTAATAAATTACTAAAAGTTAAATGTCTTTTTGGATTTGTAGGATTACTTGGAAGATTTTAAAATGGAGAATGACAGTAGATATGTGTGACATGCCATGGAAAATAAACGGAAGATTGTTTATATAATGAGAAATGTTTTCATGAATTTAGTAAATTATCACATAGAACTATAAATTTATCAATAATATACTGATATATATTAATCTATATATTATTTTTATATTGATTAATATGTAGTTATCATTTATTTTTAATATATGAATAATAATTAATATATGTATAATATTTGATAAAAATTAATATAGATCATTATAGTATTATTTGATTTAAAATATGTCGGAATAACTGAATTGAGGAAAGAATTTGTAATATAAAATTTACATATATGCGGATAGAGGTGGTTTATGTAAAGCAAAAGAAAAATTGTTTTTGGCCACTTGTTGCGTGGAGTATGTAGTTGGAAGTCGAGGACCCATTTTGGGTTCATTGGCGTGAACTCCAACTATGATGATTTCTATGGTCACCAATCATTGCCTGTAGAGCCTCCTTCTAAGGAAAGCCATTGGCTCTTTTACAACCAATCTATGTGCATCACTTTTCTGCAAAATCGTAACAAAATTAGATAAAATTAAAGATAGAACCTTCAACTATATGTATAATAGTCTATACAACAACACTCCATCATTGATAAGCATGGTAATTACCCTATAGGCTGTCACAAAGGATACTCTTGACAACTATTTCGTTTCAACAAGTTTGTGTACTATATGAATGTGAATATTGAGTAAAAGAAATATATATGAAGAGACAAAATATAGTGAAAACTACTTATATCGATTTGTAGTCATCATGTTAGTAGCATAAATGGTACCTAAACCATTCAAATTATACCGGTTTAATATCTAGATTTTAGTTCTATCAATTCAATTTATGTAAGTTTTGTTTGAGCTATTTTGATTTTTCCATAAAGATGCCAATGTGACATGCTAGACTACCATATCAAAATTTTATGTTTGATATGTAGTCCTCCTATGTATCATCTTAAATGCCGATGATATTGTAGTTTAATTATATGAGTGCTTTCTAAAGAGTTTAAGAAGTTTGGATTCGAGCTTCATTCACCACAAATGCAGATGTTATTAAAACAATTAATTTGAAATGGCACTTCAATTAATGTGCCACATCAAAATTGTGGAAACAAATTATTAGGTATATTCGTCAAAAATGAAAATTTGGTAACTTGATTGACACAAAATAAAAAATTTAAGATACCAATTTGAAAATTTTTAAAAGTTGGTATACTTAATTGAAATATATTTTTAAAATTGTGTATGATATTCAAGATGCAAAAATTATTATTGGTTTCCATTAAATGATTTGAATTTTTTTGAATTGAATCAATAATTATTAGGATGTTATTAGTTTTTGTGACTTAAATGTTTAATCTTTGATTGCTTTCACTCATCTTATTAATTAAATATTTCTTTCACAAAATAAGATATTTTTTTAATGCTTACGCTTTACAAATAATGAGAATTCACTTGAGACACTTGTTAAAGAAATAAAAACTATTTTTTATTTTAATTAATAGCATAAAACTATGAGTTAAAATTTTCAGATTTCATAGTCATATATACTTATTAATTGTTGTATTTTTAAATTAAAATATGTAAAAATAAATATTTTGGTTTAAATAATTTATATAATAAAATGTTTTATGGGTTAATATCTTGCAAGGTAATTAAATTTGGATTAATTAGGTAAATGTCATCTTTTAAAAAATTATTCATCTTTTAAAAAATTATTTTAGGTAAATGTTACTTTGACTTTTAATTTTAATCTTCATCATATTTATTTTTACATTAACTTTTTACCCTCCTTTTAAATATTTATTCTTCTATCATAAAAAAATATTAGCCATCATAATAGAAAATTTTAGCCACCTCCTCCAAACTTATTCTTGTTATTGTGCAATACCACATATCTTCTTCTTCGTAGTAAATATGTTTACCTATCATATATATTATATTATATATATTATATATATAGTAAATATAAAAAATTATATTATTTGTTTAATTATTAGAATTTTATTTTGAAATTTATTTTTTGTTTATATATTTTTTATTTTTTTATTTTCTTGAAATTTTATATTTTTCATGAAGATTTAATAAAATTTGGTAATTAGTGATAGTTGATGGTCGATGACTAGTGATAGTTGATGATCGGTGATTTGACGAGGCTAGCAGTTGGTGGTTAGCGATGCAACCAGCAATGGTGATTAGCGATGATGATTGATGATGACGACCGCTAGTGATAGCCTGTGGTGATGGTGGTGTTAATGATAGTGGATATAGTGGTTAAGATTTAGAATTTCAATCTAATAAATTATATTATTTAATTAATTTTAATTTAATTAAGGATGAAATTGATTTTTATTTGTTGACTAGAGTTGACATATATGTAATGAATTTAAAATTTTTAACATTTATTTAAATTTGAAGAGTAGAATATGATATTTGTCTAATTCATCCATTGAACATTGTATCAAATTGGGTATCAAATTTTAATTTTTTTTAATTTTGACATTTTATTTCTATTTTTTTCATCAAAAAGTCATTAGTGGAATTTTGATCAAATTTGTTAATGTGATAATTAAAGATTATTTTTATCTAATTGTATTTTATTTTAATAATCTATTAGTAATAGTTTTAGTTCATAATAATTAATTTTTACAATAAAATTATATAAAGAAAATATTGTTTATAATTTTTTTAAAAAATACAAGGTTTTTATTAAGGTTATAAAATTTTTTCATATTTTAACATATAATTTAATTTTTTTAAACTCATATTATAAGCTAAATGAAGTAGATTGATGAAATATACTTTTAAAATGGAATTTTAAATAATATGTATAATAATAAAAATTGAAAGAGATAAAAATCTTATTATACAAGTGATATATATAATGATATAATTTGATGACAGTTAAAATTATGTTTTTTTAATGTAATTTTAAATTATATATATAATAATAAAATTATGTGTTATAATAGAATCTTATTAAGATTAAAATTATGTGTTACAATGAAATTTTTAATAGTATATATAATAATAATAGTTTATTAAAATTGAAAAATATTGTTACGCCCACGTCTAGGACCCTAGGAGTTTGTATGTTTACACGTATGCCTACGTGTATAAATATATGTATGAGTATGTGTATATGTGTATGCGTAAGTGTATAAGTGTATGAGTATGCATATGTGTATGGATTGCATTGGATAAATGTGAATGAAAAGGCCTTGAGAAATGTATGTGTGTATATGAATATATTATGAGAATATGCGTATGTGTTTGTGGTTGATTGTGTGTCGTCGCCTTATCGGGAAGCGTGCCTTCTCGGTTGGATGAGGGACGATGAGTATTTGTGCTTAGGTTTGTGTTTGGAAGTGTGGTTTAGAATGGTTTGGGCAGTGAGACAGGTTTCGGGCATTGAGGCTTGCCAATAGGCAAGTTTGTGCCTGAAAAGTGTCTGTAACGACTCGTGAAGTGGCATCACGACTCGTTACAGAGGGTTTTGTGAGTGTGTATGGTAGGATAGGTGCTGTAACGACTCGTGAAGGGGTCATCACGACTCGTTACAGTAGGTTTTGCCTATGATAGATGAGATTTTGGTCGGGCACGACTCGTGAGGGAGTGTCACGAGTCGTTACAGAGAGTTAGGCTTGATTTCTGAAGGTTTTTGGGGCGTCACGAGTCGTGACAGTAGTGTCACGAGTCGTGACAGGCGTTTCATGAGTCATGACAGGAGTGTCACGAGTCATGAAACATGTTTCACGAGTCGTGACAGAGCTGTCACGAGTCATGACAGTGGCTTTGATGTCATTTTATTGACTTTTTGAGCGTTTTTAATCGAGCTTCCTTCGTAAGATTCTTCATTTTCTTCCATTCTAAACTTTGTTAAACCCTACCAATTCTCCCATTTCTTCCTTCTTAAATTACCAAAACCTTAGAGGAAGCAAGATTGAGATTAGAAGTGACCG
>CANYBF010287374.1:0-23999 GCA_948192965.1 Dalechampia spathulata
GAATGATGAAGAAATCAAACAAATAATAAGTCAAAAGTCAAAAACACTTACCTATTGTTGAATCTCCAAGGTTCTTCAAACTTTTCCAATCCAAAAGTCAAGGTATCCAACTAATGCTAATTAAAATCAAGTTAGAATTCATTAGATTTTCCAAATTTTGATTGAATTTCAAGTTTAAAATTAAATTGTAATTTTGTAGGTTTCTGTTAGATTTTTTTTTCTCTTAAATTAGCCAAAAGTTAATCCCCCATTCCAAAATTAAATTTTCTGATTTAAAACCAATTTGAGGGAACTTACCCGTTCAGGTAAGTTAAGGTAGTGAAATGGGTAAACTACTTACCCGTACGGGTAAGGAACATACCCGAATCACTTCAAAACTTACCCATACGGGTAAGTACCCAAAATGACCAAAATGCCCCTAGGGCAACCCAAAACCGAATCCTGAATTGCACCGGGACAAGCCGAAATGCCCGTGAAGGCAAAACAAAGAGGAGATAGGCTCGACTCATCCCAATCAATCCGACCGACTCAAATTTAGGGTGCGACAGTTTTCTTATGTTTTGATGCAAAGATCCTCTCTTGGTTTGTTGTTTTAAATAAAAAATTTAAATTTCTTCCGCTGCTTAATAACATAGCAAACCAACACCTGCTATATTTTATCTATAATAAGACCAATCATTAGATCCCCATAGTCGGATGGGTCAAGGAATAAAAATGATACCAGCAATCCATATCTAACTACCCTCAACCTTGAAAGGGTAGTCATCAGCTTATGGCTGCACAGCTAGAAGATAGTAGTGAGATCTATAGAGCCCTCTATAGTCAATAATGAACTTGCTATGGTAAGGCTGATATTAAATGCCTTAATTAGATATAAGACAGCCTCTCTAGTAGGTGTCAACATCATCAATATCACTGTTATGCTATATGTAACTTTACGAATAGCAGTAAACTTCTTATACATCAGACATAACTCCATATGTCAAAATTGGAAGACATGGGTAACCAGATCCTATTATTGTACCATAGTGTGTAGAAAGGTAGAGTTAATGGAGACTTGCTAGAATGTCTTTAGATACTGGAATTCAAACTTGCTCAATTAACCCCACTCAATATCACTCCACTAGTGAGAGGTAGTTCAAAAAGCAGATAGCAATTGCTGAGTCATTGTCTATTCTTAGAAGAACATATGGGTCATGTTTTGGTAGTGGAACAAAATACATAATATTCTTGCATAAGGATAACGATAGCAAACATCATGGGTTTTCATTATCATATCCAAAAAGATACAGGGTTTGAGTAGTTGATAGTGCTCAATGTTTGCACACTACAATCCATGTGTACTAGGTCTTTCTATTATGCTAAGTTATGCTATTTTATCATATATCTTGATATAGAAGCTATAGAGTTACGACACCATGCATATGGAATCGGATATCATATCTGCTTTAAGTGTTGTCATCTCTCAATTGCTCCTCATTTATATTGAGATTGTTAGGGACTTCGATGTTGTATTGCTCCAAGCTCATTATTAGTTAGGTGATCTCTCTACCCATCTACTTGGTCATGTAAGCATAGCGGTCTTATTCCTCTTATTGTGAGTGTTGACTCTTTTACATTAACATAATCATACAAGCATTTAGATCATGCATACATGCATATCATGAGTATGATCATAATAAGTACATACTTGAACATCCAACATCTCAGAGCTATGATAGTGGCGCAACATGGTCAAAAGCCTTATAAAGTAAGCCATGGCATCTCAAGGTATTTATATAGGTTAAGCATATATTAGATCATTAGAATTAGTAGCATGCTAATACACTTTTGACTACTTACATGGGCTGTGTTTAGCATATCAAACTCAATCTCATACTTTATCAACACCAAGATGGATGTCTCATATGAGTGACCTAGCTCATCAAATGTATAGATTAATGGGTTTTTAGGCCATATAATTTGATCCTTAATAAAACTTTAGGGATGCTTATACCCAAGAGGTATATTTGAACTGTTGAGCTCTAGTCTCAATAATGTCACTCTAAATGCAACATTTGACCTTTTCAAGGTGCAACCACCTCAAGAACTGCTAATAGCTGGTGAGCCACATTGTTTGCCCCTACCATTAGAACTACCAAGCTTGCTGCCAGATCCGCTCGCTCTGTCATACTACTTTTTATAGGTAGACAGCTCTACAATATATAACAATTGCATCCATATAAAAGTTTGGTAGTCCACTAAAGACTTAAATAGGTGCTCTCACTTGAGAATGCTAGTCAGCATAACTATCACATCTGGATCAGTATTAGTGTAGGATGCCCAAAACATCACCCATGGTGGTGCATCAAGCTCCACACGCCTTTTTAACCATAGTTACTAGTCAATGATGTGTCATACCCAATTGATGAAACATGCTCTCATGGAGTCATTAATAAAAATCGTATAATTAAGAATTCATTAATCAAACCATAAAGGATTTATGATTTTTTTACATGAAATATATCTAGTTTATTTTTAATAACTATTTATTTATTAACCTGTGGTTTCAATAACATCTACAATATAAAATATTCATATCATAATTATGATATGCTATTTAACTTTTTCTTATGTCTAAATATTGTTTATAAAGTTGGGTAGTTCATTTACTAAATATTACTAATATCTTTGCTAATTTATAAGCATGAAAGATTTCATTACCTTTAAATGGTATAAAGATAGTTGCATAGGAAAATTTCTATTAAGAATATATTGTTCAATCCTCACGTAATTCTGAGGGTCATTTAAGTCTCAAAATTATCCTAACTATGATGGTGTTTTAATATTCAATCATTTTGATGATCAAAAAATATGACACTTCTATGTTGTTATATAACAATAACAATATTTATGCATGGTATTCTCTTTGCCTCAATCATTTCATCATTCCTAATCATAAGATAACAATTATATAATGTTTATACCAAAGATTGTAAATGCATTACATTCCACTATCCTTTATAATTTCATCTATGTAGAATAACAATGATATATTGTATGATTTATGAATACTAATGCTTTGCATTTTCTTCTTTATCTCATTTCACTATATATTCATGTAACTCGTTAAGGACGGACCATAACTCGACCTACCTTATAATTAAAATTATCACATGGCTCACTAAGGAAGGAACCAAACTCAACCTACCTTAGAAATAATCGTATAATTATACTCTATATAGTTGGTAGGGAATGGTACTCAACCTACCATCGATGAGGCAATGATCTTAATCTACCTTGGGAATAATTACATCATTATATTGTACACAGTTGGTAGAGACAAATCTTAACCTACCATTAAGGAGGGAGTGATCTTAACTTGCTTCATAAATCTCATTAACTGTTAATTTATATATAATTGTACCTCCTTTATTCCTTTAAATGCCATGTTAATGATTTATAATACATGATTAATCTATATGTGCAATTATGTAATGTTAGTACAATAATAAATAATAATAAGATCTTAAATACATTAATGCATTGCAACTTAACATCAATATAAAATAATTATATATTCGTAACACCTTGCATTATAAGCTGAAATCAATAGTAAAGGTATAATCGTGTGTCTATAACCATTTAGAATATCCATAAATTATATAACCATTATTAATAAAAAAATTAAGAATAAAAAAATAATAAATATATATATATATAACAATTTGCATACCAAAGCTTGAATCATAAAGCTTTTGATTTTACCAATGATTCATGTTTATCATAATTAATATTAGGCATAAATGTAATACATGCCATTCACCAATAATTTTTGAATATCTATATGTCTGTGTGTTTATATATATATGTAAACCATCAATAGTTTCACGTGATTGAGTAAAAAATCATTGTATGAAATATATCAAATCATTATTTCATAAATAGTATAACAAGCTTAAAAATTTTATTTATACATAATAATAACAAGCACAAACTTATCTTTGCCTTGCTTTAGTCCATACATGAAATAGGGGTGGTGATTTTGTCTATTTTTCTCACCTGTTATACACAAATTTTTCAACATTTAATCAAATAATTTCACATACTTATATTAGTTATTCATACAAGCGTATAGGTAATATATATATGTACAAATTACTTATTATCAAATCTATCAATACACTAAATTCTGCCATTGCCTCATTAACATCGTTCACCTTAAATTAATAATGCATATTCGCCCATGATTCCAATAAAATTATTCACCTCATTTAACTCGGGCATTACAATTAACTACATATAATCATATATTTAACAATTACATATTCATTAGGTTTGAACAATTATTTGGTTGTTCTACATCATATCGCTTAATGACTCCTATGTCATGTTCACTTCATACTAATATGTTATATGCACATATATGTATTTTATTGTATATAAGTTACTTTATTTAATCTATTTCTTCTTAAATTTTATCATCAATATCATATAATGATTAATTTATTTTTATATCCATATTATTATGAATTCAACTTCATACATCACGTATTAATACACATAAGTTTATAGCCAAAACATGTACATATGCAGTGATGTCGAACCTATAGGTTTACAATATAAATTACATGTAGATATCTTATTATTTAAGTTAAGTATCAACTCATTAATTATAATTAATATCACTCAGTTGCTTATAAGGTTATACATACTTTTAGCTCCTTAAACCAACTTAATTTGCATCACAATCAATATACTATCCATCTACTATGGAACATAGTCTACCTATTTTCTACCCTTCATAACTACTTTGATAATTAACCATGCTTATATATATCCACTCAATGGAGCATGAAAATGTTGTTACACATTATGCTTCCTAGCTAAAATGAGGTACATACTTGCATGGTCTTCTGCATGCCCACGTAACTAGCTACTAACTTTCTTAATCTAGATTAAACTTCTAGCTCTTCCTTTTCCTTTCTTTACTCTAAAAATAAGTGTGTAAGCACACCTTATACCCATTCTAAACTACCATCATACTCAAGGAAGATAGCAAAGCCAAATATTTGCCAATTTACTTTTATGATTGTAATCTATTTGATGACTTTTGGTAGCCATAACCTCATGCAAGTGTATAAAATTCAATCATAATTGGCTAAAATTAGTTACTCATATACTTACTTACATAACCAGTTTCATCCTTAGGCACAGACATTTCCCATCTCAGGTGATCAATATCTATGATTCCTAATAGTCTATACCACTTTGAATTAAAAATTTTAAATGAGGATCATGTTGATTACATGAGAGAGGTAGCATGCACAACAATATGCATAATGGACATTTAATGCTTTGAATCCTCATTCTAGTTACTAATAATCTACATATAGTTCTACATATAGTTCACTAACGTCCATAGATTTTACACTCTACTTGACTCTCTCCTGTTTTTTATTATTCAATTTAATAGCTTTCTAGCACATACAACTAACAGTTATCTTTCATTATTAATAATAGTTTTTACATACATCTTCCTTAACCAACTCAACATATATCAATTCTTTCATTTATATATCTTTCCTATTAGTCAACACATTCACTGATACCATAAGTTCCTAATCTTAAGCTGAAGTGTAATTTTACTAACTATTCAAGTGGTTCATTCAATGAATTCTAGTTATTTTAATTTTACAAGTAAATAGCAAAAGCAATGCACTTCAATTTAATGAGCTCACAAATAATGTGTTTATGATAATTCAATTCTTATAAGTTAATGCATGACATGGCTATAATAGCAGCTCCACTCTACTAGGACTAAACAAGCTCAATAGCTTCATCTTCAACTAAATTCCTATCACGATTTTAGTGAGAGATTTATCTCTTTCTCTCAAGTAGGTTAATCCCTGCATGTAGTATCAACTTAATCCACTGTCCAGAACTTCATTCTCAACATTATGCATTCCTTAGTTTCACTATATATGAAATCTTTGATTGATTGCCTAAATTAGTTTCTAATATTCACACAATACCGGGTGCACATTCAATTCTCGTACTATCATTTCTAGTTGCAATCCTACTTAATTTGGTGACATACCAGAAGAAAAATAAAACATAATCAATGCAAGAGCATTCCAATTTATGTCGTTAAGTTATTCCCCCCATAAGAATTTAATTTAATAAGATGTTAAGATAATCTACTAACATATCAATTCCACATTATATATAACTTATTTATATATATATTAATTTTCCCTTATTATATGAACTATAAAAGATTTGTTTTGTTTTTGTTTTTTTAGCATACAATTAACTATTATTCATTTAAGATAATACTTCATAATAATTCATATTAATGATCGATTAATGGTTGATCTATATCATAGCTAACTTATAACATTTGCATCATCCTAATAGAACATGACAAACAACAGCCATTCATATATTTATGTATATTTAAACATATACAAGTTATAAATATAACAATATATCAAAGAAAATTTACTTATGCTCTATGTCTTTATTTGCAAGTTAAATTACTTAAATAATACATGAATATAATTAATCATTATGCATAATTTAATTGTCAAGTATATTTTTGTATGATATCAACAAAGTTACTATTTATAATGTGATAAAATAACTTTGGTTGTCAAATTATTAATTTTAATTTAAATCATTAGTTATGCTAATAATTAGTCATTAAAATTAAAAAATAAATATATAAAAAAATTATTAGATAGAATCATAATTGAATTAGTGATAGTAAACGTGTGGATGTGACATTACCCGCTCATTGAAGTAGAAGAGCTGACTAATAAAGTAACTATCTATAACGTGATAAAATAACTTTGGTTGTCAAATTATTAATCTTAATTTAAATCACTAGTTATGCTAATAATTTAGTCATTAAAATTAAAAAAATAAATATATAAAAAATGATTAGATAAAATCATAATTAATTAGTGATAGCAAACGTGTGGATGTGACATGATGCGCTCATCCAAGTAGAAGAGCTGACACTCTGGGCTCTTTAGAAGCATGTGTTACTCATCCTTACAAGATGAGTTAGTCAAATACTCTAATCAAGGGAGCATGTTACTCTACGGATAGAGGTAAACCTATTCTAAATAGCTAATAATAATCAATTAGTCACCTATACATATATCATCTAAACCAGTTTCATTCAATTTTATGCTAACATAATTATTTTCTTCTTACTTGATCCCATGTCAGATTATTGAGATGCTCTCTTAACTTGTCCATGGAGTGGTCAACTCTCTGACATGACACACACCACACCTACATGCATCGAAAGCGTAGTAGTAATCCACTTAGCATTTAAGGCTTTGGTAGTAACCCAAACTTATAAGCCATGATCTGCAAGATCAACATAAAGTTAGTGATAAACTCAATAGAAGTCATAGTAGTTTTAAAATTAGAAGAATTCTACTCACCTTAATGACTTGCAAATATCCAATGAAGCAATCTTTAACTACAAGTTATAGAGATCTAACCCTTGTATTAAATGGGCTAGCCTAACGCTACCATAATCTAATATGCTAATGGTGTCTATGTCATGCAATACCTATAACATTAATATGTGCATGTTGTTCCTCATATCATTGAACAGTATGCCGCCAGCATATACAATAGAAAGTTATAGGTATACTGCTTGACAAAGATTGTCCTACTAAGCATCTCTACCATGACTACCTCCTGGAGATAGTCATAGGATATATTGTGTCCTCTCATGTTAGGTTAAATGCTTAACAGATTGAAGATGGTGCCATATGACTAATATGGTGATGTCAGCCTGGCATTAAACCAGATAGGCAATTCAACATACTCTAACCTTGTGATCCTAACAAAGATCCCAGGAGTGATGGCTATCTCTCCTACCAGCAGATAGAAGGTATGAGTAGAGTCCATCCATCTCTCTACCATCATAGTGAGTAGAATTTGTTATACGCTTATGAAGCAAGATGTACTAGTTGAAGCAACTCTAGTATACTTTATCATGAATCACTTATGGTAACAGTGACTACCACTCATAGGCTCCACTAATGCTATCAAATTTGATAATGATCCTCTATCTCTATAATTTTCATAATTAAAGTTAACTTTTAGACTAAATTTATAGAATACAGACTATGATCATGGGGTTCAGAGCTCCTTTCATAGCCAAAATTCATAAATTCATGCTTATGAATGCCAAAAACTTAGATTCCTAAGTTAAGTCACTAAAAACTAAGTTTCTACTTACTTTTTGCTTGCTATATACGTTGTATATAATCCTATGTATTATACATATATTATTATATGTTCACCATATAGCTCAAACCTATTCAAATTCCCTAAAATTTTCATGAACTTCCAAGGTAAACATATACATTCCTAAGCCTAGCCCTAGCTTAATATCATTTTCAAGCCAAAAATAAGCCTAAATAAATAAAAAATATATAAAATCCAACTTTGGAAAAATCTAAAAAATAAAACACAAAAGAAGTGAAACTTACCTTCTTGGGAGGAGCTTAGGACCTATGTGAGTTTATGGTAAATATTTTAGCAATTAGTTTGCCATAGGAAGCTCTGTAGTAGGTATCATAAGTCATATGCTAGATTAAAGCATAGCTCGAGATGGATTTCAGGTCTCAGGGTGTTAGTTGCATCGTAATTCCTACCATTTTTGAAGAAATGAAGGATTTTGGGTGTTTGAATTGACAGAAAATTGGTTTTGGTTGAAGAAGCAAAGTGATTTTTGGTTGGAAAGCTTTTGGGTATATAGTTTCCAAGTATGCTAGCCACAGGGTAACTATACTAATATGCACCACACTTGCATGAAGATGCATTCATTGAATTAGGCTTCTTATAAAAATTTTAACATTTTTAGAGCACTTTTCTCCAATGAGTTTAATTTTCTCAACCTAGAACATTTGAAAATCAAGAAAAATAGCCAGAATTTAGCAGACTAATACTCTAAAATTTAGGTATTTTCGTTAGACTATTTCAATTCTAATTTCATTGAGAAATTTCTTTTTGATGTCTGCTATAGATAGGAAATTGATCCTACAAATGATCAATTTAGGTCAAATCTTTGACTATTGGTTAAGCCATTGAATAGAAAGTGTCACATTCCAATAATGGATTACAAATACCATATTTAAAGATATATGACACATAAATGATGGTGCAAACATAGATCCAATAGTTAATCATTCTAGAACCAATGGTTGTTATTTTTGATCTAGCAGTTGATCACCTAGGTTTTGCAGTTTACCATTTGATCTAACAATGATCATGGAATAAAGTGTTTGACTCCTAAATCCTGGCATTAGGCATCTGAACTTGGATTTTAGGTGATTTTTGAGCTCATAGCAAAGCAATTAGGTCCAGCAATTGATAACTATCAACTTTGATAGCCTCACCCAAGCATCAGGCTCCTAATGATATAATTGGGTAAAAAGACCTTAACAAGAGTGTTTTACAATCAACTTTGATCATCTTATGCTAATGTTAGGCTTCTAATTGTAAAACTTTTTTGCAAGCCTTTACATGAGCATCGTATAGAGTTAGCTTTGATTGCTCGCTCAAGCATTGAGCTCTCAATAATAATATAATGGATTGTACTTTATTCTCTAGCAGAGTTGCAAGCCTTAGTATAAGTATTCTTTAATCCTTAGTGGATTACACTTCCTTAAAGGAGTTATGAGCCTTAACACGACCATCTTGTGAGCCTTAATATGAGTATTAGGTCTTGACATGAGCATCAATTAAGTACCTTATCTATCTTTTTGTGAAAAGTTATATTACGATTACGTCTCATTTTGATGAATTTTACCTATGTCATTACAAAATAATCCTAATCAGGGGGTAAGCTATAAATCCTAATTTTTCATGCACATACTATAACTTTGGGTTTTCTTTGATTTAGCTTGGTATAGGTCCCCGATATCAATCTCGATTTGCACACATGCCTTTTAGTCTCCTACGAGTGCTTTATCATGTAGAGCATGTTACATTTTGCTTATGAAAGGTGGAGCACATAGCATGCATTTTATTATGTATGAAGCACATAATGCTACATATTACATACGTTCAGTTGAGATGTAAATGGTGCATGGCCTTTTCCCATGCAAATCTAATATGCTTCATATATGACTATGTCGCTTTGGTATGAATGAGGACTATTAAGCATAGGATGCACGTTCCTAGGTGATTGTGGGGTACATATAAGGTGTTTTCCTTATATGTTATGCATATACTACTATATCTATGCATATAGCATTTTTCTACATTATATGATATGTATATAGCACTATATGTTGTACATATCACTTTCAAAATTCATAAAATCCCACATTGCTAGCTCATTTTTAGCAATACATGACCTACATCTATAAATAAGGCTCATATATCTATAAGAAAGAGATCTGAAACTTATTAATTAAGGCCAAAGTCTACCAAAATTACTTAATTAATCACTTAAATAAGTTCTTAATTAGGATTAGAAACTTATTATTCCTCACTTCAATTCCCTAAACTTGTTTGAAATTAAGATTAAAGCCTAATCCTACTTGGTGAGTGTTGGAATGCTTCTTCCTTTTTCTTTTCTCTTGATTTTCTTAATAAGTTTATGATTTTACAGTGGTTGGCTTCAATCATGAATGTAACAGTAGCATTCTTAGCTTTTCAGTAACTAGAATGATCGATAACAATTATATACTCACTTAGGCTTGTGATTTTTTTTCATGTTTTTGCTTAGAAACTCATTTTGCTTTATTTTTGTTCACTATGTATGACCCACATTCAACTATATGTGGTGTGCTTCATCTTACATATTGTGCATATAGCATGTATTTTTAGTACATGTATTGCATGCATGCAATATGTTATGCACATAGTTGCCAAGTGTTCATAGTTTTATAATTTTTCACTCGTTTTCACTCATTTTTTGATACTAATTGAAGTTTTCAATAGCATTTGAGGTTTCACAGTAACCCTAATGATTTGAATTCATAAAAAATTGCTTCCATTTGATTAATATTTGCTTCAAAATTAATTTTCAAGTTAAAACCTTTCTTTAACTTGATTTTTATTACAATTGATGTGATTGGAGTTGAATTGGATGTGTGAATCATCTTTAATTGATGTTTGAATGATATTCAAGTCCTCTAATTTCATTCTCATGATCAATTTATATCGAATTTATTATTAAATTAATTAATTTGCTTGATTTTATCAATTAAATGCCATTTAATTAAGTTTTATTTATCACTTGACATGATTAAATTAATTGGATGTTGACTTACTTCTAAGTGATGTTTCATGTGATCCTAGAATCTTCCAATTATGTCTTTGATCAATTTTACCTAAAATTGATTATTTTGATGATTTTCATGATATTTCTCATGTTTATTGTTGCTTTTATGATTGTTATCATTGCATTGGTGTTGACCCTGACTTTTCACCATCGTATAATTTTGGATCTTTATTGATTTGGCTAGGATTTAGTCTCTAGTATCGACCCCGATTATACACATAGGCCTCTGTGTCTTCCTCTGTGTATTCTGGTGCATAGAACGCCTTAGAACTGGTGGGGCCCACCATGGTGCCTGGCGGGACCCGCTACTTATTCTGAGTGTTCTGTACATACAGGACACACTTCATTGTCGCCTACATAGGGTAAAACATTTGTAATGCAAAGTATTGCATTTTTGGCCCTGGGTACTATTCACCATGAATAGTGCACAAGCGGGGCCCGCAACCCCTAATAACCCATTATGTGTATTCTAGACTTACAGAATACATCTTCTAGTTGCCTCACGTGAGGCACAGCGCTTGGCATCGGAAATGCCACCTTCTAGGCTCACTACGCTGTGGGGTCCACCTAAGACACTAGTAGGGCCCACAGCTTCTACTAGTCTATTCTGTGTATTCTGTACTTACAGAATGCATTTCACACCTACCTACGCATGGTAGGATACACATAATGCAAAATATTGCATTTTGAATATAGGTCACTATTCACTATGAATAGTACACAAGTTGGGACCACTTTCCCCAATTAGCCTATTTTGTGTATTCTATACTTACAGAATACGTTCCGCTACTGCCTTACACAAGGCATACCCCGTGACATCCCGAATGCCGCATTTTTGGGCTCACCGCGCTGTAGAGCCTGCTAAACATTAATGGGGCCCGCTTCCCACTATAGTCCCTTTTAATGTGTTCTATACGCACAGAATACATCCTACCTGCTGTCTTACTTAAGGGCGAAGCGCTTAGCACGCTATTTGCCACTTTCCAGGCCTTTTTGTGCTGTGGGGCCCATAAGGGTACTATTCATCATGAATAGTACCCAGATGGGCCCGCCGCCTGAATTCATCAATTTGAGTATTTTTGACGCGTAGAGCACGTTTCCGTTGATACCCGCACGAGAAATGACCTTCTGGCACGCCAAATGCCATTTTGGGCCGAAACTAGGTTACAAACCCTAAATTGGGCCCATTAGCCAAAAGTCGGTTTTCGGGGCCGAATTTGAGAAAACTTATAACTGCAAAGTTTCTCAAAATGTCGATTACACTTCGGTTGACATATGGTGCACATCCGGTTTTGCCCGTATTGGGCAGAGCACATCGTGATGTGCGTAGCACATTGCACGATGCGCTACGCACATTGTATAGTAACTTCATAAAAAGATGTTTAGTCAGGAGCCATCTCGGGACCAAATTTGGAAAAAAATTTCTTCTACAAAGTTGTTCCTTATGTCAAATAACGCTTATACGCTTCGGGGTGCGTCCCGAAAGCAACCACAATGGGCCCCACGCGTCGGGACAAAAGTGATGCGCTGCGCGCATCACATGATGTACGCAGCACATTAGCAATGTGCAGCACACATCTCTTCAAATTCAGGTCAAAATTACAAAATTGCCACACCCAAAAATTGCTCTATAAATATAGAGCTAGGGGTCTGAAGAAGGGATCCGAAATTTGCTCTCTAAGGGCACCAAAAACTCTGCCAAAATTTCCACTCAATTAATTAGGCCCCTAATTAAATAAATCTCTTGGATTTAGTGACAAAATTGGTTAGTTTAGGCTCCCTAAACTCGGAATCAAGTAAGATCAAGGAAGAAAAGCAGCCAGAATAAGGTAAATTTCCCGTTTTCTTTAATTTTCTTCATTCTATCACTATTCTGTGGGGGATGTGCTGCGCACATCACCTCATGTGCGCTACACACAGGCTATGTGTGGTGCACATGGGGTCATGTGCTGCACACATCACCCCAAAATTTTACAGAAAATGCCATTTTTCTCCCGTTTTTCATCTGATCTGGCCATTTTAGGGTCATTCAAGGCCTTTTCATGCTTTGGGTGCCCTAGATCTGCCTTAAAACTTGCTGGATCTAAAATAATTTTAACTTTAAAATTGTTTTTCATGATTTGGATGCAAACCCACGAGCAAAAACCTGGTTTTGGGTCTGATCTACCTAGATTGGGGCTAGATCTAGGGTTTCTGCTGAAAAATTTCTAATTTTTCTCCGGCTTTCTTTGCCATGTGCACCACATATTGCCCTTGTGTGCCACACACAGTCAATGTGTGGTGCACATTGGCTATGTGCAGCGTACATTGGCTTCGGTTTTTAATAGAAAAACCCAGTTTTCGCCCGAACCACTTCGGTTTTGACTTTTCTAGTGACTCCAGTAGCTAGATCATGCACTTGGGGTTCTAGATCTATCATAAATCATCTAGATCTACTTGATTTTAGCCTTAAAATTAATTATTTCAATTAATTGCTTAATTAATTATTTGGTTTGATGAACCAGAGGCTGATTCATGCTCAAAATGAGGTACTGTCTTCATTAAAGTTGCTTGATTTTGTCTGCAGTTTATTTTTGTACTAACAGATTTAATTTTTGTGCAATACATATCCTATTCATGTACCTCTTTTATTGACCATGCCATCAAAATGCAACTACTATTTTTGGATATCAATTGCCCCTAAGTACTTATCTAAGAAGTCTAGTTTAAAAGTTTTAGAGTCATCCACTAGCCTGGATGCTAAGAATTTGACAATCGCTCTGCCTTTGATCACCTTCTTAGTAATGTCTTGCACATCGAACTCCAATAATATGATCAACTACCTAGAAAGCTTCCTTACCAATGAAGGAGCCCCATATAAGTACTTTATAAGAATGATCTTAGAGATCACATGAACTTGGTAGATTAGTAGTAATGTATGAGCTTCTTAATAACTCACATTATACCTATGCATAGCTGTTTTATAGTGTTGTATTTGTATTCTATTTGTAATAGCTTCTTACCTAGATAGTAGACAACATGCTTTAACTAACCACATGAACTAGCAACTTGCCAGACATCACCCCAAATATGTACTTCTTGGATTCAGCCTAAGCCCATATTTCACAACCCATATAAGAAATCTATTAAGAGTAGTCTAATTCCCTTTTTTGATGGAAGATTCCATCATAATGTCATCCAGATAGACCTCAACCTTTTTATGGATAAGATCATGCAATAAGGTTGTTACGACTCTCTAATAAATAGCACCTGTATTCTTCAAATCAAAGGGCATGACCTTGTAATAATAAGTCCCTCATTCTGTGATGAAAGTTATCTTCATCTTATCCATGATAACCATGAGAATGTAGTTGTACCTAGAAAACTTATTTGTGAAGGAGTACATAGCATGGGTAGCTACGTTGTTGACTAGCACATCAATATAAGGCAAAGGAAAGTCATCCTTCGAGCATGCCTTGTTCAGATCCTTATAGACTATGTAGACCTTGACCCAACCATCCTTCTTCAATATCATAACTACATTGGCCAACCATTCAAGATAGTCAACCACCTTAAGGAACTTACCATCCAATTGCTTTTAGATATCCTCTTTAACCGTATAAGCCCATTCTGGTAAGAGCCAATGCAACTTCTTCTTCATTGGCTTGAACCCAGGCTTAATCATAATTCTAAGTTTTATAATAGTTCTATTGACACCTGGGATATCTTGATAGCCTAGAGCAAAGACATTTATATATTATTTCAATACTTTAATGATTTTCAATCTCTTATCAAGAGTTAAGTTTGATGCAATCTGGAGAGGATAGGGCCTATCATCTATGCCAATATTAATAGTTTTAATGGATGATGCATTAATGTCAAAAATGCTCATGTAACACTCATGCTCATGCGCAATGCCAGTAGAATACACATTATAAACATTAGCAAAACCATTTTTCATTACATTAAACTTTAAAGGAATTACATCATTATCAAAAATTATAAAGATATAACATCATCATCCTCATACAAAATCTCATCAAAAGTAATATATACTAGTGTAGCAATATATTGGTAGACCTTCTGATGCAACAAGTCATCCATGTCAAAACTCTATAGCTTAACCTCCAATGCAGTGATAGCAGTGGGCTTTGACTCAAGTTGACCAGTGGTGAGATCAGCAATATCACCAAAGATCTAGAAATCATCATTAGGGCTAATGATAGAAGAAGTTGCAATGACCTTCTTAGATACTATCAAGACTGACATAGATAAAGGCAACTAGCTTGCATTCCTTTTGCTCGTCCAAAGTGTAAGGGTTAAACCCTATGCAGTATCTCTCTTCTGACATGGTTGTTAGGATGTTAAATCTTATTGGACCCTATTGGTATCAACCTAATCCTTTATCAGAAATAAAGTTCATTTCTGTAATATCTTCTCCATGATAAGGCTCGGTTGGTACGAACATGACTCAGGTTCCTTGATGGCAATAATCTAAAAATTGTTCATGAGTAGGATGTCTTCCTTGATGCAAGCTAAGGCAACCTACCTCACCATCTATAGCAATGGTGACCATACCCTCCTTGTATGGATATTTGATCTTCTGGTGCTAGGCAGATAACACACCTCCTAATGGATGGAACCATGATGGACCCAAGAGCAAAATAAAGGACATTTGAATGTATAGAACTATAAACTCCACCATTGATTTGATCAGTCTAACAGTGAGAGTAGTAGAAAAAGTACCAGTAAACTCCCTCTTAAACTCATCATATGCCCTAATGATAGTCTTAAATAGTTTTAGATTGAAAGACTGGATCCCAAGCTTGGGTAACACCTTGAATGAATAGACATTAATACCAGAACCATCATCTACCATGACATATGGAGTGGAGAAGTTCATGATATTCACTATAATAAAGAGTGCCTTGTTATGACGAATATCCTCAATTGATAGATTTGCATCAGAGAATGTAATCATTCTAGACTTCAACTCTCGATTCGCTAACTGACTCTTCATACTAAAGGTAGAGGTAGAAGAACAAAATTCTCATGCTAGAAAGTACCTCAATGATGACCCATCAATGATGCTAGGAAGATAGCATTAAGTCCCAGATCCTTATATTATCATGTGCCTTCTTAAACTACTTGACAATATTATTCTCAAGTTAAAGAATGCTATTATTTAATCATATTGAAATAATGAAAAGATGATTAATAACAAAATAAAACGTTTTTTCTTGTAACTTGAAATCACTTATTTTTCATTTTTAAATTTTATAATGACTTCCCTTTTGAGATAGTGGCATACTTGGTGGAATTGATTGGAATGTTGATTACAGATGAATTTCATGCTCGTTCATATTATTGCATTATTTTATACAAAGTTCCTTATGAAATTGGCTTAAGTAATATTACATTATTAGAGAATTTATCATTGTAACTTGTATTTTTAGGAAAATGATTTGGGTTAAATATTCTTAAAGAAAAAATTGAAATTTAAATGAAAGAAAGAGAAAAATACAAATTAATGCTTTGTTGTTACTTGAGGTGCCTGAAACTAGCCTTAGCAATATGAGTAATGCTAATAGTCTTTCCAATGTAGGCAGTTTCATTGAGTAACAATGGCCGACAATGCAAGCATAAGGTACTTGATACTAAAGGCCTTACTACCTCTTGAATAAGAGTTTTGGGTCTAAAAGGATAAAAGTTTTTAAAAGAAGAGAAGCTAAAAAATCTTTCAATAAAAAGAAGTTAAAAAATAAAAAGAAAATAAAAGAAAGAGAAAGAAAGGAAGAAAGAGAAAATGGAGCCCTATGATCCTCAGTTAAAAAATGAATGTGATAGGTCATGTAAGTGATTCGATAGTGTTTATTATAAGAGTTGAGATTTTTGAGTTGCTACATACTTTTTAGTGCATTTGTATGAACATGTATGCTTAGCTATCTTAGTTTTACATTTACACTAAAATTTCCATGTTTGGTTTGCTATATTAAGGAAAGGTTAGGTGTTTTCATACTTGAAATGGCGATGGTAGTTAAGAATGTTAGAATCTTAAAAAATGAATGTGATGTTATGCTTTTTTTTATGAAGTTTATGAGTTTGTGTATTTTTGAGTATTTTTAACATTATTTTATATTTTCTTTAAAGATTTAATTAATTTTGTTTAAGTGTGTAGTTTAGAATAAGATTTCAAAAATAGTGCAGGAATTTATGTAAAAGAAGCTATCTGTATTGTGAAGTAGGAAGTTGCCAAGGTGGCTTTACCAAGTCAAAGAAAATGGTAGTTAAAGTTGTTTTCATGAGGATAACTTATTTATCACAATCGTGACTTCACTCTAACATAAATTTGGCTTGTGAAATGAGATAAGAAACTTAAAGGACATTTAAGGGTTTCAAGAGTTAACTTTTAGTTATTAAATATGTGGTTATTATCAAAAGATAAAATGGTAAAAAAGAATTTATGATCTCTTATTCTCTACCTTCTTTATGGTCTATAAATGGGCTTTGATTATTAAAGAGGATAATATAAGATTCAAGAGTTTTAGAGGAAGTGTTGTATTTACAAAGTTAGAGAGAGTTTGAAGTCTATTTTTATTTTCTATCTTTTTAACTATTTTATTGGTAGTTTATGATGTTATGTTGCTAAGATCCCTTTAAGGATTGATACTTGAACCAATTTGAGGTGGATTTATCTTCATTGATTTGGTTTTATTTTTTTATGAATGCTTATTTATCTTATTTATTTTAATTAAGAGATTGAATACTTCTAGCTATGTTATCAATGAGAGTTCATGTGTAAATTTCGATATTCAAATTAAGAATTCTTGTAAAGAAATTTGCATGAAACTTAATTCCTCTGAGGATTACATTATAGTTTGATTAGATTTAGATAATCAATGTAAGAGATTCGCTTGAGAATTCTAAAAGAATTTAATCAACTCTATCTCAGGAGAGAAGCTTTGATGTTATTAAATATCCTAAGGTTGTAAAAGTTAAATAAAACATAAATTTTATATCAAGTATGGTAGAGTATTTATGTTTATGTTTTTGAAACTGAATTAAGTTTAATTAATAATTTATTATTGTTGTATGGGATTTTATCTTTCATCCTTGTTTATTTAATTTGATTATATGCCCAAATTATTATTGCTTGAACAATTTGAGCTAAATTTTTAGGTGAATAAACTAGAGTCCTCATAAGAACAATAACCATTTTACAATGAAATCATATGCTTGGGTTTGAATTTTATTATGTAGGAGTATCATCAATCTTTGCTAATAGGAAGTTTACTTCAGGGTATGTGTTTACTTTTGTAGAGGAGCTATTTCGTGATAATATAAATTGTAAAAGTATTTTACTTGGTCTATAATTGAAACAAAGTATCTTGCAAATTTTGAAGCTAGCAAGGAATTACTCTCATTGAAGAAATTCTAAGAGTTAAATTTGAAGCAAGCTGAGTATGTGGTTGATTGTGATAGTTAAAGTGCTTTGGATTTAAACAAGAGTGTTATATATCATTATTATATTAAATATATTGATGTGAGATACCATTGGATTCATGATATGGTATTCATTAAAGAGATTTTATTGAAGAAGAGAGTATGCCCTAAAAAATGTTGAGAAGCAAATATATTCCTCATGGATTAAAGAGGGAGATCATTAGTCTAATAGTTTTAATCAACCTAAGAAAAGGTTTATATCATCATCGTCATATGATAAAGGATGACGTGAGGTTTTTATATAAAAGAAGGAAATTATTATATTGCAAAGTCAATTTTTTACTCGATTTTCTTTTATATTTCTATCGAGTTAATCTTGTGATTAATAGTCAATAATTATTTTTAAAAGCTAAAGTTAGAATTAGTATTTGGGATGATTCATATATTAAGTTTCTTAAAGGTTGACCTTGAGGTTTTCATTACTTGATTTTCTTGAGAGTGGATTAGATTTAAAGTCTAACTTGTAGTTTTTCCCTCTATATCATAGGATTTTCCCTATTAAAAATATGATGATATTGTGTTGTAATTACATTCATTCTTCAGTACTTGATTAATTTATTTAATTCATATAATTATTTTTATTTGTCTATGCCCCAAATAATAATATTAGAAGATTTCATCATTTAAATAGTTATGCCACTTATATCCTTAACTAACATATGATTTCATCAAATTTGCATAAATTTTATCTTAAAAAACAATAAAAATTATCTAAACATAAACACAAGTTTGAACTTAAATGTAATCATGTAATTTTTTCTAGGATCCTAAATACATAATTTAAAAAATTAAACATGCACTTTATTAAAATATAAAAATTGAAATATCCAAGTTGTTCAACAAATGATTAAAAAATGTTTATAAGAACAATAAAAGAGACTACAAAACAAAGTATCAAATGAACATATATAACTAGAAATAAAACAAAGTATAATTTATTGTTATGTGAATTTCTAAATATACTAAGTATAAATAATTATCTTTTGGATATTGTAACTTTTATTTTTCAAAATATGGAAAGAATAATTATTTTATCTATCAATATTTTTTGATATAATTTTATTTTCAAAAATTTTTAATGTAGATTTAATATAATTTATTTTTCAAAAATCAAATATATTAAGTTACACACGTAGATAGAAGCAATTCGGATTGATTTGGAAATTAGATTCATCAATTATGTTCATGGAAGTCATTCAATAGATTTTATGGAAGATTTTAAGGAGGATTTTAGGAGATTATTTTTTCAAAAGGTATCTTAGAATTTTGTTAAGGAAATTTTGAGATTATATACCTTATGGAGCTTAAATCTAAAATATCTTTCATAATATAAGATTTCTTCTTTTGACAAAATGATTTCTAAATATCATTTCCATATTTTAAAAATGTTAAGTTTTCAAAAATCAATGTTGTTAATATTTCTATCTGTCACTTAAACCTAGCTTGCTAATTTAATGTACCAAAAAGCTATTTTCATATTGCTTTTTATCAACTTACATATTTATACTCTATGTATGTATGGAATATAATTTTCATATTTTTCAAATATAAACACATTAGTTTTGAAGTTAAAAAATATAGAAGATTTTGGATAAGAAAAGGATCAAATTAATATATATTTAAAGTGTTTCTCTAAAGAGCTTCATCTACATATTTATTCTTAATATTTTCAATAGGTATTGTAAAAATTGTAAAGAATTCTATTCTTAACTTATTCATGTACTATGAGAGGATTTCAATTAAGCTTAATTATGGAAAATTTAAAGTGGTTTCAAGTAAGCCTATGAAAACTTAAGGTTATAAAGTTAGCCTGCTAAAGCTTGATGAGGTTGTGAGTTAGCATACTAAAAACTCTTATTCGTAAAGGTTTCAAGTTAGCCTTGAAAACTTATTGTAATCATATGAAATAATGGAGCCTCAAAACATTGGTTTTATGAGAGTGGATGTAGGCATTTAGATCCAACCACTATATATCATGTGTTCATTATTTCTTCTCTTCTCTTTTTATTTTTAGCCTGTTATTTTTCAATTATTTCACTTTGAAAAGCTTTTATAAACAGGATTTCACTTAAATGAATTTATTATTTTCTAAAAAGGAGTTTTCTAAAAACAATCAATTTATTTCTGTAATTTTAATTTTTTTTTGAATTGAATCATTTTGTATTTTATTTTATCAAAAATGTTTACTAAAGTTAAAATTAGCTTATTAGTTTCAAAAATAGTTTACTAGTTTTAAAAATAGTTTGCTAAAATTATTTTAATTTTTTAAAATTATGTCAATTCACCCCCTCTTCATTACTACTTTTGGGACTCACATTTGGTATTGGAGCTTGTCTTTATTTTATAGGTTTAATAAGCTTGGAGAGATCTAATGGCAGTTGGTTTGAGTAGTAATGTAGTTCTTACTCTAAATATTGAAAGACATTCAATAGCAAGACCTCCTTTTTTCAATAGAATAAACTACTCGTATTGGAAGACTAGAATGAAAAATTTTATTCAATCGGTTAATATTGAATACTGAAAAAATATCTTGTTTAATGCTACACTTCCTATTAAGATAGATGACAATAAATACACTAATTTTGATTAGAAGCTTATCCAAGCTAATTCTAAAGTTGTCAATATTTTTCATTGTGCTCTCGATATTAATTAATATAATCATATTTTTACTTGTACTATAGGATAATAAATTTTGATGAAACTTTAGGTTATCTATGAAGGAATCAATCAAGTCAAAGAGTCAAAGATAAATATTTCATTGCTTGATTATGAAATGTTTTTTATACAACCTAACGAGAATATCTCACAAATGAGCACTAGATTTACGCATATAATGAATAAGCTAAAGAATCTTGGAAAATATGTTTTCAAAGAAGAATAAATGAAGAAAATCCTTAGATCGTTACTCAAGAAATATGAATCCAAAGTTACTATTTTATATGAGGTAAAAGATTTCACTAAGTTCACCTATGATGAATTGATTGGCTCACTACTTAAGTTTTATCAAGTGATGAAGATTCGAGTGATAAAAATGATGATATTGTCATGCTTGCATTAAGGTTCAAAAAGTATTTTAAGAAAGGTGATAAGTATTCTAAAAGAAGAGGCAAGAAAAAGTTTCAACTAAAAGATGAGTAACATTTAAAGAAGGAACAATAAGAAGTTGTATACTATGAATGCAATGAGCCTGGATATATCAGGCTAAAATGTCCAAAACTAAAGAAGAGAGATTTAAATGAAAAAAGGCCATGATGGCTACATGGAGTTATAGTGATAACTCGAGTTTAAAATCTAAATCAAAATAAGAAGTAGCCAACATATGCTTTATAGTAAAGAGCGATAGTGAAAGTGAAAGTAAAATGATCAACAAGAAGTAAATCAATCTTAACATGATCTTAGTTTTAGAGAACTGTTTTCAAAATATTCAAAATTGGGTAAAATGTATTTTATTTTGAAAAAAGGATTTTAAATCTATTCAAGAAGAAATTTCTATTTTTAAAATTGAGAAAGAAAAACTAGAATCTAAAGTTGGAAATTTAGTTTGGATAACAATGCTTTAAAAAAAGATTTTGAAAATCTAAATAATAAAAAAGAGGTTTACAAATTAAGATTAGAAGTTCTTAGAGGAAAACTAGTTTATCATGATACACATGTTTCAACTTCTAGAAAAACATAATATTTTCCACAAATAACATTTGTTTATAATTCAAACATAAGGTGTTTTCATTTTAATTATTATGGACATTATTCTTATGTTTATGGTTTTAAGAAAGGTGGCTTGAAAGGTAAGAAGGTTTAGGTACATAAGGGAACTCAAACGAATACTAACATGACAGGATCCAATACATGTTGGGTATCGAAGAATAGCTAGCTAATTACAAGTTTACCTAATAAGTAAGGATGAAGGACGATAATGAGAAATGGTACATGGATAACACTCATTCGACTCATATGAGTGGTGATAAAAGTAAGTTCACCATAATAATGATGAAAGTAATGAAAATGTTAGCTTTTAAGATAAAAGTAAAGCAAATATTATTAAAAAAAAGACATGTTGGATGTACTCATTGTATCAAGGATGTTTCATTAGTCAAACAATTGAAATTCAACCTCCTAAGTGTAAGCCAATTGTGTGATAAAAGTAAAAGAGTTATTTTTAAGTCTACTCATCCTGAAGTATAAGATGTGCATGATAATAGCATGGTATTTATTGGTAAAAGAGATTATAATATTTATTTAGTTAATTTGAATGATATTAATGAAAAGTGTATGATTTCGTATCATCATAATATTTGGTTATTGCATCGTAGACTAGGTCATGTGAGCACATATTTGATTTCAAAACTTTCAAAGAAAAATCTTATGAATGGTTTACTAAAACTAAAGTTTGAAAAAGATTATTATCGCACCCTAATTTTGGATCGGTCGGATTGATTGGGATGAATCGAGCCTATCTCCTCGTCGTTTTGCCTTCACGGGCATCTCGGTTTGTCCCAGTGCATTCCAGGATTCAAGTTAGGGTTGTCCTAGGGGCATTTTTGTCATTTTGGGTACTTACCCGTACGGGTAAGTTTTGGAAGTGATTCGGGTATGTTACTTACCCGTACGGGTAAGTAGTTTACCCGTTTCGCTACCTTAACTTACCCGAACGGGTAAGTTCCCTCAGACCCAATTTAACCCTAATTCGGCCATTTGGCACCGGGTGGGCACTTCGAGACAAAAAACCTAATCCCGAGTAGCCGTCGGCAGCCGAAAAACGTGATTAAACACTCCAAAAACCTAATTCCAACGATCCTAAACCTCTAGAATTAATCAATTGGCACTAAATCAATAGACTTAGGTTAATTTTAATCGGGAATTTTGGAACTTTGGATTGCTATCATCATTCCTTAACATTGGAATTGGATTGGAAAACTTGAAGTTGCTTGGAGAATCAACATAGGTAATGATCTACAACTTATCGCTTGATTGTTTGTTGATTTTCATTTGATTTAGTTCGATTTCATTGCATTTTGATTGAGTTTTATGTATTTTTAATTCGTTTTGATATTGTAAACGTGATTTAATGCGAGATAAATAAATGATATTGCATGTTAATGATTCGGAATTAATCAGAAATCGAATTTGGTATGTTTTGTGCCTGATCTTACCCGTTCGGGTATGATCATGCACGAATCATACCCGATCGGGTATGATCATGGATATAACATAC